>BGPR01002467.1:32678-54542 GCA_013235015.1 Araneus ventricosus | reverse complement strand
CTTTTGGATATTTATATTTTTTTCATTTTAAATCACCATTTGCAAATACCTTTTTTTCAAAATATCCAATTTTGGGGTATTTAAAAAAATCTTATGCTCCATTTCAAATACCTTTTTTTTTTCTTTCAAATACCCTTTTTTTGGGTATTTATAAATTTTATGTTCCATTTTAAATCAACATTTGCAAATGCTTTCTTTTTTTTTCAAAATACCGAGTTTTTGGGTGTTTACCCTGGCTTGGAGTAAATATGCAAAAAATATTTACCTACCCACCCCACATCACTAATTACACCATAAGACCACTTTCAGTAACATCTAGAAGCAAACACCGGAGTTAGTGTTCCTATTTTACAAACGGTACAAGATAGAGGAAAAACGCCAATTATAAAGTTGTAGAGCTTCACAAATTTAATATAAAGAGATGCCTTGGGGATCTTAATGCTAAGAACAGAACTCTTAACATTACATTTATTTGTTCGCGGTTGCGAACACTGTTACATGAAGAAACGTGTTACAAAAAGGGGGAAAGCTTAATTATCACAGGATACTTTTATTTTCGGTGTTCAAACTGCTCTCCATCAGCTAAAGTACAGATTTGGACTCCCATTTGAATTTCATGTTTCACACTTTTCAGCATCAGTTGGCACGCTGGCAGAAACAACAGTAATAAGTTGTCGAAGGTCCTGAAAATTGGCGGAGATCGCATACACGTGCTGTTGAGTTACTCTCACAGGAAAAGGTTCATTGGGATAATTTTTGTTCGAAGGATAACATTTTCTCTTTTCGTCCACGTTTTGAGACGTCACAGTTCGAAAATCGCGAGCAAACAAGTGTGCATTTTAAGTGTTCCGTTCTTGATAGTAAGGTCTATAAAGTATCAATTTGTAATAAATAGATGATACTATATAACTTTATAATTGACTTCCCCCCATATAGTTCCGTTTTCGAGATAGGAACGCTAACTCCGGAGTTTGCCACCAGGTGGCGTTGAAAGTGATCTCATGGCGTAACGCATAGGTACTTTACTATACCGAGACATTACTTTTATGACTACAGCTTAAGTCATTCTGAAACTAAAGTGAGTATAAAAGAATTTAATGGCAACCTGAATATTGGAAAATTTCATATTTCTAATTTAAAAACAATAGATCACTTCTTGTGACAAAGAACATATTGATCAGGTCTAGCTTCTCCATTCTTTTCGGAACTCTGTATAAGTTAGATGGAACACTACTCGTCATTCGGTGTTATCACCAAGGAAAGGATATTTACTACAGACGCAAAAGCAGTAATATAAACTGCAGACTAACAGTAAAATCTTCCGAAATCCTTGCAAATTCTAAATTAGAATGCCATGAGATAACAAAAAAATATTTAAGAGTTTAAAACAGCAAATATTGATTTCAACGGATTTCAAATATTGCAACATAAATATTTATATAACCTGGATAGCAGCTACGAAATCATTTGATTATTTCAGAGAGAGAGAGAAAACCCTTATACACTTATATGCTTCGAGAGTATATCTCGTATCGGCCACATTCGTTCCACTCATAAACATTTTATGAGGGAACAAATGAACGCCATATTTACTTCATAGTTGCACAAATTCTCCTCATTTTGTAGCCGATTTTAACTCATCGTTTCCAAACACGTAGGATTTGCTCGATGAATCTTCCCAAAAAATATCTTTTTAAATTTTTTAAAAAAAGACCAATGCTTTATAATTTTATATAAATCTCATCTCCCTATAATACGTGCTTTTATAAACTCGCATCTGATGTTTGAAGACACTTTATATTACACTGGAAATTTTCATTATGGGTTTTAACTTTATATAACAGATTTCTCCAAAGAAAGTTCTCTTTCAAGCCAAATGTTTGGCGTTGTATGGATATTTTTGGCTTTGGCGCTGCATTGATTCCAAAAAAACCAACCTACAATCAAGGATTAACAAAGTTCCAAGAATCAAATTAGTCTGATTGAACTATAACTCTAGGTACAGGGTGCGAAGTGGCATAATTTATTGCTGCATGCGTCATACTTGTGTATTATTGACAAGGTAACTCACAGAAAGTTTGCCGTCTATTTGGCCAAATGGGCAACAGTACTTTTTACTTTAAAAGGAAAGAGCACACTTCATATAGCTCCTTCTAGGATTCAAGGAGAATAAAAGAACAAAGGCATTGTTCCAAGAAATCATTCCAGTGTGAAACAAAATTTTGGAGAATCATACGAGCTGAATGTCTTGCTACGTATGTTGTATGATTCAATAACATGATGCATGTACTAAGGTGTGTAAAAAGAAAGAAAAAAAACACATCGCTACAAAGGGTTTTTCCCATTCATTTTGGTCCTAATGGAGAATATATCCTCTTAGTTAACAGGAGGGTTTGGCTGTAAAGCCCTAAAATTTAAAAAAATGCTTTTAGATTTTTTAAAAGAAATTTTATATGATTACTAATGCTCTAAAAAGGTTTATATTTTTATTATGGACATGTTTACACAGAATATAAACAGAAATAATTATTAACTGTACCCTTATAACTAGAGAAAAAAATGCGTAAAATGATGAATATTTGCACTAGTTCGACACTATTACCTTTTGGAAAACCCATAGACAGTTACTGTATATTCACAATAACAGCTTAAAAGTTTACTAAAATGTTAAAGAAGGATGAAAAATGAAAGCAGTGATAAATTAAAATATACACAAAATAACTTGTAAAAATTCCAATATCTGTCAAATAATCTCTTGTAATCACTTTAACTACTTTAAATTTCATCCAAAACTGACTTCTAAAAGCAAGGAGCTTTTTCCCTACTTTCTAGAACAGACTGAAGTAGATTTCGAGTCTGTTCTTCATTAACGGTTATCGGTTGATCGAGGTCTTTTGTTAGTTTTACCCCTCGTTCGGCTGTGTCCTTTACTACTTTTACCTGCTTGATAAAAGTTTTCATTCCTTTGAACCCGTCATCCTCTCTGGGCTTGAAGATTATTTTTCAACCAGGTTCCATCTTAGTAAAACAAATTAAAATTCAACCATGACTTTGGTCCCTGTAATCACTGTTTACAGCACGTTCCCCAAGGTTCGTACACATTTTCTTAAAAGAAAACCAAGGACTTGTAAGGACTAAAAAAAACCAAAAAATAAGGACCTCTAAATTGAATAAACTTAACGAATTGTTGCACGCATTTTTAAATAAAATGTCTCATTTTTGCAAATTCAACCTATTAGATGATAAATTATAATATAAAACATAGATGATACATTACAAATTTAACACAACAAAACTCCTAAAAAATATGAGTTAATAAATTGATGAAAAAAAACCCCCATGAAACTGGTTATCAAATGAAATATCTTTTAATTCCAAACTTTTTTCATTCAATTTTACATCCAAGGTATTTATTTTAATTTCTTTTTCAGAAATTGTTTCCCTTAGTTCATGCGATTAATAAATAAATTTATATCCTTTGACTTTTCAGTCTCAACTAAAACATTTGCTTTCTCATTTGTTTGGTGCATGTCCGTTTGGAGGAACATTTTCTTTTGTTCTAAAAAATCTATTTCCTCCTCTAGAGCTTTTCGTTTCAATTGTTTTGTTTCAGTCTTTTCTTTGGATCTTCACTTTTCTGCATGTATTTTGTTCCAGCTGAGGTGGCAGCCGTCCTCATTTCTTTAGTAATTTTTAGGTCATAAATAGCCCAGACAGCTTAATAAATTCATGATTTACACGCTGGAAAATATATGAAGCAACTTTTAAATTTTCTATTTCCAGGGCCTTGTTCACCGAAAAACATCATTGTCCGTGTAACAGTATTAATATCATTTTGATAATCTTCCAAACTTTTTCATAATGATTATTGCTAAAATAAGTTTCTAAAAAATTATCAAGGGAATCACTCTTTGGAATGAAAGAAGTAAATTCAAATGAATTTGGCTTTACAATATTTAACAGAAAATCTGCATAGAGTAACAAAATTTCGTCGCAATCTTTTTCCAAAATACGTTTATTTTGCGACAATACAATCAATACCTTTTTCATTTTTTCCCGTGCTTTTTCGGGATATCCAGCCATTACTCGTGGATCAATGCAAATCGCAGGTCTTACTAGTGCGTAATTCACAGGATATTTCTCCATGAAATGTTTTATCATTGTTATGATGTTTTTCCGACTATCCTGTCTGAGTGTGAAAACATCCGTCTCTTCTAATTCCTTATTTTTTTTATCTTTTCTTTTATTAGTTGTTCTGCAGCAAATCCTAAATGCACTTAACTTTTATCATTATACAAGTTTAGGTCACTGAAGTTGAATTTGCATAAAGTCTCAGGTTTCTCAATTCTTTCATTCTCTGGTTTCAAAATTTTGAATGCAATCATTAAAAAGTTTTAATACATCACTGGCAAAAAAATGGAAGCAAAGGTTTATCACTCTGATACTGTTCTAAAAATGCTAACAGCACTTTTGACAATCATTCCTATGGAACCATGGACCAATAAAGGCCATATGTAACTCCTCCCTTATTTCCCAAAGTGTATGCGATGGATATGGATTCGTAGAACGCGAGCAGTGTCGTCCCCCCACCCCATTCCGCAAGAGCCACGGCGACCGAGATTAGAGCCGTCGAGAAGGAGGAATTAGAAAAACGATAATCGGTGAAATTTTAAATTTTTTTAATAATGACAGAGTAAAAAGTAAGGACTTTTTAAAAATGGGGCATAAAAATAAGGATTTGTAAGGACTAAATCTAAAAGTAAGGACTTTTAAGGACGCGTACGAACCCTGGTTCCCTGAAACCAGTGGCTACAGGGAATGTGCCAAGATTATCCTAATAGTGTTGGTAGAAATTTCCCACCTTGGTGAGAGTTTATTGGGAAAAGCCTGGGGCATTCCACAAAGTCAGGTAAATGTGTACAATACTTTACTCAGCAAAGATGTGTACTTTTCGTAAACAACTAAAATATGACAATGGTAAAACCCAAAAACTGCATTAAATATGTTTGTTCAACACTTTGAGTTTTGTTGAGATTTAGTTGAATGCCCAAAAAACTGCAGATGCTCCTGTAAATGATCCGATGCGTTGGGAGTACCTAAACATGTAGGAGAAATACGACCCTGGGGGTTGGCGCAGCTACCATCTTAACTTTTAGTAGACATTTGTAATATTTGACAGAGGAAGCAGAAATATGTTCTTTATTTTTTAAGAAGTCACCAGCCCCTGAAAAGAAAAAGATCGCAGAATCCTTAATGGAAACTAATGGAGACTTTCACTATCAGTGAATCAATCTGCGCAAGAATCAGGGATGAATCTTGAGTTGCTGTTGTAATCTTTCCTTGATTTCTCCTCAAAAGTCTTGAAGGTTTTTAAATTCCTTTGGGTTTTAATTAATATAGTTTTAACTTCGGTTTTTAGTTATTATTATTTTTTTACCATTGTGACACGCCAATGTGTTTTTATCTATATATTTTTAAAAAAATTTTGTATATAAATTAAATTAGACATTGGGATAGAGATCTCTGGGCATCCTATTTTCAATAGCGTCTTTCTGCTGTTGCTCTTGTCTTGTTGATTATTTTAATCTTTTTATAATATTGACAACTTTTAACTAGTAGAATGTTTCAAATTAGTTTATCCCAGAAACCCCCGTAATAATGCATTTGCAGGGCATTTTCTAAACTTTTATCCGAAATTTTAATTGATTTGACTACCAGATCTGATGGGCCTATCATCTAGGGATCCCTCTGTTGATGTGAAGAGGATGACGATGGTTTTTAGCATATACCGAAATTTTTAAGAGTATTTTTGACTTGGTTGTCATAGAATGGATTGTATTTTTTTTTTTTTTTTTGGTTGTGTTAAGATTTGATTTTATTGTTGAACTGATTTTTTTAGGGTGTTTAAATCTGTATTCAGAGCGCTGTGTCCAGAGGGCCATGCTCCCCTTGTTGCTATGGAGGTGTTTTATTTATTGGTCTTGGATCTTTATCTTTCACTTCTTTTCTTATTTTTTTCACTGCATATTATTCTTGGTTATTTCATTTGCTTTTACGCTATTATCCGCTCTACTTCTTTGCCCTAACAGATTTTAAGCATTTTATGTATGTGGTAGTTTTTGTTTTTACTTGTGGTTTTATATATTAAGTGAGAGCATTTCCATTGTAATCAAGTACTCCCGACACCAGGTGGATTGAGCATTTGTGACCAGTCTTTCTCCCCACTTGGTGGGTGAACAACTGTGTTTTATAACTCAATCTGCTGCCTTGTTCAGGGCATAGCGTGCAAAATAAATTTAACTTGTTGTCTCCCCGCCGACCGTTGTAGGCATTACACCCTTTTGGGTAGGCTGGTCGGTGTGGGTCTAAAACAAAACATTGCAACACCTAATGTACACACTTCGAATATCTGACAGATAATGTATTGTACAGATGAAGCTTACCTTTCTATACACTAAACTGTGATTGTTAAACGCATACTTGCGTATAAACGTCCACATTTTTTATAAAATGTACAATGAACAATAATTTAAAACTGTGAAAAAATATAAATATTTATAAATAAAGAAATTTAAAACAATCTTTTTCAATTAAACACACCAGAATACATAAAAAATGCAGGCACTGATTATTATCTGGAATGTAATTTAATGTAACATAGATCCCAGCCAGAACCTTGTTTAGAAAAAAGGAAAACAAACAAAACAAATTCAAAAAATATTTCTTTATTACAATTATAAAAGAATTACATGAACATAAAAGGTATCTTCCCAGACTGATTCCCAGAATTAAGTAAAACAGATCTTATCATGGCCCTTCGCATTTTGCATAAAAAACATACACAGACAGTCCAAAAAATATATACACACTTCTAACAAATATTGCATAAACATACAATAAAATACATCTATGTTTAAAAATTAAAAAAATTAATATATTAATCACCGCCTGAATTAATATATATTATTTTACTGAATGATGATTTCACCAACAATCGCCCTTAAAGAAAATTTAGTGCATGTTAATGACAATAAGGGAGCATTGGGTTTTCCCTACAGTCACAATATCTCAACCCGTCAGTTGTAGAGACAAAATAAACGTAATAATTGTAACTCAAAATCAGCTACAATTCCGAGAAAATAGCAGCGAGCGGCAAACGCGATTTTTGGAAATTATGGCATCTCCCTCCCCCACTAAACTGAAACGTCGCTCTGAGATTCTCCAGATGGACGACATTGATTAACAAGAGGTGTGGTGAAATCTGTAGTGATATCTATAATAAAATTTCGTACTCAAAAACATTAAATAAAATCTTAATAGTTGTGGTACCCTCAGTGTGCATAAAAATTGCGAACATACGCAATTTTTAAGCGCGTTTGTTTTATTTAGGGGGAAAATGTAAGAAGAATACTGTAAATATATTCCTCAAAGTACGTAAAAGCTGTCTTGTTTTACTTTAAATTTTGTTGTGCCTTAATTTTCATGTTTAATAAAGAAAGTTTAATAAGTAATAGCAATTTATTTCAACCCTTTTAGACAAGGCGATGTTTTAGATAAGCAATATTAGGAACACTGATTTTAGTAGGAAAAAATGCCGCGGTCGCAAATAAAAATTAGGGGGTTTGTATGTTAAACCTATGTGTTAGAATTGTAATTCTGTATGCTTTTGGATTACAGTCCAGATAATAGATTGGAACAACTTTTAGACAAATTTTACATGAATTAGTCCTATGATTAAAATAATGGCTTAAGTGAGAGATATTTGGCACCCTTACCTTATAGTCTAAATGAATTTTTTTTTTTTTTAACATAACTATTGAAGGTACTGATCTTTTCGATTTCGTAGTGTTGCATTCCATCAAGATATGTTGCGTGATGAAGCCAAAATCTGTGGATCCTGGAAGTCTCACCGTATTATTGTTGTCACTTTTTGTCAGAATGATGTGATGACTACGTTCACTGTCAAGGCACACATTGAAATTAACCATTCATAACGGTTTCTCAAAATGCAACTTCGAGACGCAAGCAAAATAATTGATATAATTTTACACTTAGAGCCACTGATGTTCGTCAAATATCAAAAGATTAAAAAACATCAATAGCGGCTAGCAGTACGGAGATTATTAACTGCCCCATACCGGATATTAAAAATGAAGAATCTCCACTGGAAGCCTCCATTTTTCAAAAAAAGAAAAGGCTTCCTCAGAATACTCTACACAAAACATCACAGATTCATTCATTTTCTAAGGTATGTTTTGTTAAAGTTGTTGCATAAGAAAACTTTTTACAGCAAAAGCCACATGCAAACAGTTTTTCTTTTGTACGAGTTCGCACGCGTTCCTTTAAATGCTTCTTCTGAGAATACCCTTTGCTGCAAATGTCACAAGCAAACAGTTTCTATTTCGTATGCCTCCTTAAATGTCTCGTAAAATTCCCCTGAAGAGAAAACGCTTTACTGCAAATGTCACAAGAATACGGTTTCTCTTTCGTATGCGTCCGTAAACGGCTCTGTAAGGGCGTCTGAGAAAATGTTTTATCACAAGTGTCATATGCATACTGCTTTTCTTTTGTATGTGTCCTCCGAAAATGAAGCTTTAAACTTTGCTGATAAGAAAACGTTTTCCTGCAAATGTCACATGTATACGGTTTCTCTTTCGTATGTGTCCGTAAGTGGTACTTTAAATGGGGCTTCTGAGTAAACGCTTTACTGCAAATGTCACATGCATACGGTTTCTCTTTCGTATGGATCCGTAAATGAATCTTTAAATTTTTCTGATGAGAAAACGCTTTACTGCAAACGTCACATGCATACGGTTTTTCTTTCGTATGCGTCCGTAAGTGTTCCTTTAAATGCTGCTTCTGAGGGAAAGCTTTACTGCAAATGCTACAGCCATATGGAGATTCCATTTTGCAATTAACAAGAAAATTCTTTTTTAAGACAACTCTTTCGGAAAAAAAGCTGCTGCGTTAGTCACAGACAGGCGATTTTTTTTTCTGTGAGTTTGCAAATATATATATTTAAACAAAATATACTGCCTAGTTGTAAATTTTTTTAAAAACTGAACCTGCTTTCTGTTTTGCTGCTGCATTCCATTCAACATATGTGGTATGGTATAGCCGAGATCTGTGCATCCTGGGACAATCTCACTCTCTTGTTGTCCTCCTTTTTGTCGGAAAGATGTGACTGCATACAGTTTTCTTACAGCCGGGGCACTTATTAACTCTTCATAACAGTTTCTCGCAATGCAACTTCGAAACCTAAATGAAATAATTAATATAGTTTTACACTCAGAGCCACTGAAAATCATTCAAATATTTAAAAAAAAATTATAACGCTTAGAAGTAACGAGATTATTAACTATCCAATTTTGAAAAGAACCCAAAATAAAATAAAATAAAAAAGCCAGTAGTTTCCTTCTTCGCATTACAAGAGGTGTCTTTTTTTTCACATTAAACTTTATGAATAAAATCTACGGTAAAACATGATAATTCAGATTGGTTTAAGGAGTTTGGTCAGTTTCTTAGAAATGCTTTATTTTTCTATATTTTTTTGGTATGAATAAAAATTCATAGTTATTTCAAATATTGTGTCGACATATAATAAAGGATTTACCGGGGACTCTAGAAGTCGGTTTATACTTTAAATATAAATAATTAGTCAACGTAACCGGGATATGTCATAACACCAGAATTTTTTCACACTAAAAGTAAAATCTCTACCACTAGATGGAGTTGCAACTAGTAAGCGAATTCGACATTTAGGATACGAGGAGCGGATCAATAGCAGTTTATAAATGTTAAAGTATCGTCATTCATTATAGTCCTAAGTCTTAGAGACATAGGGCAATGGGGCGAAGCTCTGTCAGGTGAGCAAACATACAGTTCACAGCAATAAGCGATATTTCTGTTGCTATGTGAGAGATGCTGTGGTTGATATGTTCTCTATGAGTTTGCTTAATAGGGTGTGCCGAAAAGAAATAAAACAAAATTATGTCGCTATACCACGGAAAAGTGGTGAATTGCTAAGAAATTAAACGAGGAGAAAAAGTAAAGAAATTTATTGATATCTTCCGTTCCCACATCGGCCTTAAAAACTGTCGAAAATCGACTGTTTTTTAAAAATTCTCTCGATTAGTTTATTATTGCATTAGCTGTTAAGTATAGATTTTGTTAAAAGAAATAAAGTTTATTTTATCAAAATACGTCCACAATTTCTGTTGATACATTGCATCCAAGATTGCCAAAAATATGAAAAATTACTTCAATCCTAACCCTCAACATAATCTTCATACATCATCTTGTCGATGAATCACAAAAGATCGATGCTTATGCAGGGCAAAAAATTATTTAGGTCTTAAAAGAAAAACCCTTAGCCATAAAAACATCTTTTTCTGTTAAATTTCTTCCCATGGCATTTTAATCTTTCTTCTTACCAGATGATATTTGGACATTTGATTTATGGGTAAACAAGAAAATTATCGACTTAACCTCAATGTTTGTGAAAAAGGACTCAGTAAGGTTCAATGGTTTCTTCCAAGTATTGCAGCTGATGTAAAAATCGGCAGAATTTATTTAAATCCTCCCTACTCCCGATCACAGCCAATTATTACAATTCAAGTTGTTAACAAAATCATCCAAACTATTTGGTGGTTTATTTAAGTGAAAAACCTTTCCTGAAGTCGTGTATGGCACAGTTGTTAAATATTAAACCACGAAAATAGTTCACAGATCCCAAAGAAAGTGTTTAAAGGAATTAACACAAATAAGTAAACTCTCTGAAAATTTACTCAAATCTAATGACTCTGCGATCCTTTTCTGTTTTTCTTTTTGAATATGCTCAAAACATGATTCTGATCATGACACTGGATGAAAGAAACACATCAGAGGACTGGGCCTGTAAACAAATTTTAATGACGAGCAAACAGCCGCAAAAGGAAAGACATTTTTACGCAAATGAATGCTTGTAGATTAACTCCTTACCCCTTCTTTTATATCTCGTTTCATATTTAGCCAAACATGTGTGGCGCTGATAAGTTTTGTCGTAGCTGCTATTCCAGGATGTGAAATGTCATGTAACTACTCTAAAATTAGTCTTCGAAATGATTCCGGAACTAATGGTCGTGATGAACTAGTTGAAATGTCACATATTAAGCCCGAACTTCTACTTGGGCAAAGCTTGAGTGCAAGTTGAAGTGAGGAACTTTTGTCCTGCAGTAACGTTTGAGTTTCTGGATCATTTTGTTGAGCTTTTGCCAGTTCACTAAAATTCAGAAAAGGGGTCTTTTCCATTAGTGGAATCGACATTACCCATAGACATTGTAAAAATGTGGGATAGACAGCGACATTTAGTTCAGGACACACAAGGTAAGAGTGACTTAGATCTATTAATGGAATTTGTTAAAAACGAAGTGGACAGTGAATTTAGAGTTAAAATATCTAGAGAAATTTTTAATACTGGAAAAATAACTAATAAAAAAAGTGTAAGTCAGTATTCTGAATCTAAACCTGTTGTGTCAAATGCATGTGAATTGTTAACTGCTAATGATAATAATAAGTCTACTGAAAATATTCGTAAGTTTAAGAAATTTGATGCTTGTATTTTTTATGATAAATCTCATGCATCTGAGGGTTGTAATGAAGTGTCAAACATGAATCTAGATTGTAAAAAAGATATTCTTAAAGAAGAAAAAAGACTGTTTTGTGTGCCTTAAGCGATTTCACAGGGCAAACCAGTGTAAATCGGGGCATATATGTCATATTTGTAAGAAACGACATTTCGTTATTTTGTGCCCGGATTTAACGTCTAATAAGTTAAATAAACTCTCAAATGGAGAGAATGATGAAACCAAAACCAGTGCATTAAATAGCCATGTACAACTCTCTGATGTATATTTACAAACTTTAATTGTAAGATTATGTAACGGTAAAAAAGAAATGTTTATAAGAGCAATTTATGATACTGGTAATATGAAATCTTATATAAGTTCTGATGTTGCCCAAAGAATGAATTATGAACCTATTAGTAAAGTTAATTTAAATCAATCATTATTTGGTGCTATTGAAACTGATAAGGTGTCAAATAAGAATTATATTATTGAATTGAGTAATGTTGATAATAGTTATAAGTGTAAACTTGAAGTACTTGGTCAAAACCGCATTTGTTCTGAGATTAAACAAATCCCATCTGGTCCTTGGTTAAAAGAGTTTAAAATGCACGGTTTTAAACTTACGGATTTGGGAAACAGCACTCTAAAAGTTGATAAGGAAATTAGTTGTTAATTGGTGATGATGTTGCCGGTAAATTGTTTACAGGGAAAATCATACCTCTTTAGTCTAACTGGACTGCAGTGCATATTCGCTTAGGGTGGACAGTTTTGGGAAAACGTTTTGGCAGTGAGCCAAGCGTTGAAAGCAAACATTCCCTGGTCATTTCTTCGCTGTTAACTCAAACTCAGTGCATCAGCGACCTTTGGTCCTTAGAAGTATTAGGTATTACGGATTTCTGCGCATTGCAGACTGCAAAGGAATTAGAAGAGGAAGCTACGAAATATTTTAATGAAACTCTTCGAGTAAATGCAGAAGGCAGATATGAAGTCGCATTACCATGGGTAGTAGATAATTCTTCGTTACCTGAAAATAGAAAATTGGCAGAAAAAAGTCTATTGAGTACGAAAAGGAAATTAATGAGATCTGTTAAATTAGAAGCTTATGGGGAAGTTTCTGATAACTGGTTGAGTCTTGGTATTATTGAAAAAATACCACAAGGAGAAACGGGTCGAGTACACTATTTGCCACATAGGCCAGTTATAAAAGAAGGTAGCACTACGAGTATAAGGCCAGTATTTAATGCAAGTTCACACGCATTAGGTTTTCCACCGTTAAACGATTGTTTGTTCACTGGACCCAATTTGATAGAAATAATCCCAATGATTCTCAATCGGTTTCGTAGGAACTACGTTGGTGTTACGTCAGACATAGAAAAAGCTTTCCTACAAATATCGATTAGGGAAAAAGATCGCGATTATTTACGTTTCTTATGGTTGAGGAAAGATGACATGGAACAAGTTGAGGTGTATAGACATCGAAGAGTAGTATTCGGTTTAACATGTAGTCCTTATTTATTGGCCGCTACACTACAATGTCATTTAAATAGGGTTCAAGAAAATTTGAGTTGCACATCTGAAATACTTAAGACTGCATTTCACGTTGACAATTGTGTAACTAATTTAGATTCTGAATTAGAAATGCGAAAGTTCATATTGGAAACCCAAATTATATAGTCTTCTGGCAATTTCAATTTACGAGGTTGGAAGTCTAATTTTCACAGTGTAGTGCCCAATGGCGATACATCCACAGATGAAACCGTGTCGGTTTTAGGCCTCGTATGCCATACGGACACAAATACGTTATCTTGTAAAGTAGAACAAACAGTTACCTTAGAGAAACCTATTACGAAACGGTTATTTTTAGATATACAAGGTTCATACACATTTCCTTAAAAGAAAATCAAGGACTTTTAAGGACTAAAATACCAAAAAATAAGGACCTCTAAATTGAATAAACTTAACGAATTGTAGCACGCATTTTTAAATAAAATGTCTCATTTTTGCAAATTCAACCTATTAGATGATAAAGCATAATATAAAACATAGAAGATACATTACAAATTTAACACACCAAAACTCCTAAAAATATGAGTTAATAAATTGATGAAAAAAAACCCCCATGAAGCTGGTAATCAAATTAAATATCTTTTAATTCCAAACTTTTTTCATTCAATTTTACATCCAAGGTATTTATTTTAATTTCTTTTTCAAAAATTATTTTCTTAATTCAGGCGATTGAATAAATATATTTATTCCTTTGACTTTCAGCCTCCTTAGCTAAATCATTTGCTTTATCATTTGTTTGATGTATGTCCGTTTGGAGGAACATTTTCTTTTGTTTTAAAAAATCTATTTCTTCCTCTAAAGCTTTTCGTTTCAGTTGTTTTGTTTCAGTCTTTTCTTTGGATCTTTCACTTTTTAAATACTGCATGTATTTTGCTCTAGCTTAGATGCCAAAAGTAAGGACTTTTTAAAAATGGGGCAAAAAATAAGGATTTGTAAGGACTAAATGTAAAAGTAAGGACTTTTAAGGACTTGTAAAGACGCATGCGAACCCTGATATAGCTCATCAGATTTTTGATCCGATAGGTTTTACGTTGCCTATCCGTTACGTTATGTTGATTCCCAAGTTGATTTTACAAGAAACGCAGAACTTAAAGCTTAAGTGGGATGATATTCTACCAGATGACCTAGTGAGAAAATTTAAATCTTGGTATCGTCAGTTGTATTTAATAGCCAATATAAGAGTTCCAAGATGGTTTAACATTTCCCCAACAATGGAATCTTTGAGTGTGCATGTGTTTCGTGACACTAGCCAAAAGGCTTATGCTACACACATATTTTTAAGAGTTAATTAGGGTGACAAAATAGTAGTTACTCTAGCACATGCCCGAAGTAGAGTTGCACCCGTGAAAACTGTTACTATACCCTGTTTAGAACTGCTCGCTTGATTAATTGGGGCTAGTTACTGTCCTCTGTGATTAATAACCTTAAACTTTACGGTGTTAATATTTATTGTTGGACAGACTCTACTACCGCATTGTGTTGGATACAGCGAGATCAAAATTGAGGAACTTTTGTTCAAAATCGACTAAGGGAAATACGTTCACTAACTTCTTCCACCGTGTGGCACCACGTTCCGGGAGCGTTTAATGCTGCAGATCTAGTATCTCGAGGGTGTTCTGGAGAACAATTATTACAAGAAAAATGGTGGGAGGGACCTTCTTGGTTACGTGAAAATGAGGAGAGTTGGCCAAAATCTGAGGATGATTCACATGAGGATTTGGTTAGCTCAGAAAAGCGGAAAACTATTGTAACTACTTTAACAAGAAGTGATGAAAATGCTGATTGGTATTATAAATATTTTTCATCTGTAAGGAAAATTGTACGCATGCTAGCTTGGATATTTAGATTTTATAATAAGATAAGAAAAATTGCTAGTGATTCCTCAAAAACTTTGTCTGGTTCTGAATTAGAAAAAAGCAGAAATAGCTCTTATGCTTTTGATTCAAAGGGAATCATTTAAGGATGCAAATGATGATAAACTTAAGAAGCTTATACCAGTAATTGATTGTAATGGTCTAATCCGAGCTAAAACTAACATTTCTAATCGAGATGATACTAATGTCTTTAAGTTTCCTATTATTTTACCTTCTGATCATACAGTAGTTAAGATATTGATAATGAATGCTCATAATGATCTATTACATCTGGTACTTCTATGTCAATGTCACACTTACGAGAAATGTATTGGATCATTAAGGCACGTAAGACCATTCAAAATTGTATTAGAAAGTGTGTAAAGTGTTTAAAGCTAAAAAATGTGAAGTGATTCCCGGCATTTTGCCAAAGGATCGAGTCCGTGATGCAGCTACGTTTGAAATTGTAGGCGTTGATCTTGCAGGACCTCTGTATCTAAGAATTGGTCCAAAGGCTTCCATTGTGCAGTGTATAGGGCTATTCATCCAGAGTTGATCACATCCTTAACAACTGAAGTCTTTTTCCAATCATTAAGGCGCTTTAATGCTCGTCGTGGAAGACCTACCACAGTATATTCTGACAACGGCGTGAATTTTAAGGGAGCAGAGAGACTTCTGCATGCACTGGATTGGAACGGTATCCTTTCAAAAGCTGTAGAAGAAAAAATTCAGTTGAAGTTAACCCTCCATCTGCGGTCTGTTGGGATGGATGGTGAGAGCGCTTAGTACAAATGACGAAAGAAATTCTGAGAAAAATTATCGGTCGTGCTGCTCTTGATTACGAAGAATTACTAACCGTGTTGTGTGATTGTGAGAGAGCGATTAACTCGAGACCACTCACTTACGTGTCCAAATACGTACACGCTGTTTCTCCCTTCACTCCCGAAATGTTTTTACGAGAGATCCCTAAGTCTGGAGTTGCCGATATTGACATTGCCGATAAAGAAAAATTAAGTAAAAGAGCAAAATATCTGCAGAAAATACGAGAACAACTCAGAAAAAGATTCCGAATCGAGAATCTTGGAGAATTACGTCAACAATCCATTAAGAACTATGAAAATAAACCTATCAAAGTAGGAGAAATTGTTCTGTTGGAAGATAGTAATAAAAAAAACGCAGCCGTTGGAATTCAGCCGTGTATTAAAATTAATACCTGGTCGGGACGATAATATAAGACTTGTTCTTGTGAAGACACAAAATTCCGAATTTTTAAGAGGTGCACAAAGACTATATAAACTGGGAATAGAAAATCCAGTGGTGAAGGGGAAGGATAATGTCTTACCAGTAACTACCAGCAGTGGTACAGGGTGCGTAGTGAGAAATTGCTGCAAAAATTAAGCACTTTTAAGGACTTTTTAAGCACCTTAGCCAAAAAAAAAAATTAAGCACCTTTGTACATGCATGCATACGTCGACACACGTATTTTCTAAGCATATGATGATTTCTGTTTTATAATAATGCATAGTTTTTATTGAAAATTTAAAAATATATTTAAAAAAATTTTAATATTTATTTCTGAATTTGCACAACGCCTTCTATTGTAAAATAAAGGATGCATTTTTGATTTTCCAAAAAATTTAAAAATGATAAAGCGAACTGTCATTATCAAAAATTAAATCAACTTTTATAAGATTAACAATAAAAATCTGTTACCCTTTTCAACATTTCTTAAAATTAACAAATCACCAGTTAATTTGCGCCTTCGGGATAATTATTCCAGTATTTCAATATACGGCGCTACTCATTGTTGAAGTAAGAGGGAGCATAAAAAAAGGTCATTAATAGTCCAGTCAACGAAGGGTGTGAAAAAAAAACTTTAAATCATATAGTTTTGAAAATTGGTACACATGTTCGTGATGGTCTTCTGATGAACGTACAGAAGTCCCTGGCCCTGAGTGATTTAACGAATTAAAGAACTAAAATTCCCTACAAAAATATGCTTTTATTTTTTTTCTAGCTTTAATGGTTTCCGAGATAATGGGTCTCAAAGTTTGCCATCATCTTGGATTTTATCCACTTTTTCTAGAATATCTCGAAACTTATTTAGTTTTCAAATCACACGTGCTACAACAAATTAAAGAACGTAAAATTCCGAGTTGCCGAAAAATAAAAGAGTGCTTTTATTTTTGCTCTAGTTTTAATAGTTGCTGAGATAACGGATTTCAAAGTTTGCTACCATCTTTGGACTTCATCCCCCCTTTTAAAGTTTTTCTTAAATATCTCGGAAACTATTAAAACTGAAAGAAAATTAAAAGCATGCATTTGTAGGAATTTTACGATCATTAATTTGTTGTATTGCATGTAATTGAAAATTAAATAGTTTTTGAGAAATTTAAAAAAAGATGAAAAAAGGGGGATGAAATTGAAGATGGCGGCAAACTTTGAAATCCATTATCTCTGAAACTATTATAGGTAGAAGAATAGAATAATGAATGCATGTATTCGTAGGGAATTCCACGCTCTTTAATTTGTTAAATCAGTTGTAATTTTAAAACTGAACAGATTTCGAGATATTAAAGAAAAACTTTAAAGAAAGGGGGGGGGGAGGAAGAAATCCAAGATGGCGGCGCCAGCCGCACCCCCCAGCACCGGGGGCTTTTGGTATGTTCAACAGAAGCCCCTCACAAACATGTGTACCAATTTTCAAAATTATAAGATTTAATGTTTTTTTTTCCACAACCCTTCGTCGACTGGACTATCAACTACGATTTTGTTACAAATCCATCCACTTCGAGACAAGTTCAAAAACTATTTCAAACTATTGAAACTAGAAGAAAAATAAAAGCATGCATATGTAGGTAATTGTACGCTCTTTAATTTTTTAAGGCAAATAGGATTTGAAATTTGAATAATTTTCGAGATATTCAAGAAAAATTAAAAAAGGGGGATGAAATCCAAGATGGCGGCAAACTTTGAGACCATTATCTCAGAAACTATACAAGCTAGAAGAAAAATATAAGCATGTATTCATAAGGAATTTCAAGCTCTTTAATTTGTTAAATCAATTGTAATTTGAAAACTGAAGAGTTTTCGAGATATTCAAGAAAAACTGAAGAAGGGGATCGAAATCCAATACGGTGGCGCAAGCTCCCCACCCCCAGGACCAGGACGTTCCTCACGAACATGTGTACCAATTTTCAAAATTATATGATTTAATGTTTTTTTCATCCCCATTTTGGGCCTGCGTTGACTGGACTATAAGCATTATCTTAACATGTTTTGACACCCCTGGATCTATCTCATCCAGAATTCCTTCCATTTCGACGGTTTTCCTTGTAGGTACACACGGTAAACAAAGCTTTATGGCTCTGCTTTCGATATCGTATTCAACGTCTGGGAAAACAAAACAATAAAAATGTTTTCTTTGCATTTCTCGAGAAAATTAAGCTCTTTTTAAGGAGACCGTTTTTTCAAAATTAAGCACTTTTAAGGTGCTTAAAAATGGTTTTCAAATTTAAGCACTTTTCATGACGATACGCCCCCTGTGGTAGGGTTGTAAAATCAACAAAACGTTTCGGAAACGTTATTATTCAAAACTGGATTTTGTATTTATATTTTTGTAGTTGTGATGTGTGTAACTGTGTTGTAACTTATATCCATGCACGTATGTATTCTTTAAGTATTGTATTTTTCTTATGTCTTTTTTTTAAGTTTTAAGTGTTCTAACATTGTAATTATTTTTGAGTGTCTGTACATCATATCCACTCAAAAGGTGGGAGAGTGTTGCATCTGGCTAAGTGCTCTCTCCCCCATTTCTGATAATGGATTCACCATCCCGTCTTTGGCGGCGCATGCGCCTTAGGGGCGAGAATAAGTACGTTGGACGAGCGTAAGCTAAGCGCTGGATGTTACGTGTAAATATGTAAATATTCTGTTGCTATGTTATTAAACATATTTAAAAGCCTATTACCAAGCTACTTTTTTTCTGCATCCTGGAGTTTCTACGGTGGCGATAAGTATTCACCACACTTGGGAATCCGCACAGCTGTCAAAAAAGGCATCAAAGCATCTAGCGCCGAACTAGTGTACGGAAAAACTCTCCAACTTCCCAGTGATATGATTGAAACAATAATCATTCCACCATGCAATGATATCTTTGTTGATCGCCTTCGAAACACAAAGCTTGAAATGAATCCAGTTACAACATCCGCACACGGAAAAACAAAGTTTTATGTAAATCCGTCTTTTAAAAACTTGTCCGCATGTATTTTTAAGGATTGACAGTGTGAAAACTCCCTTGTGCCACCCCAATACAGGTCCTCACAAGGTTTTGAAAAGAACAGAGAAAAACTTTACCATCGAACTGAATGGCCGGAAATCAACCGTGTCCATAGACCGCCTCAAGCCGGCATACTTAATTCCTACTTGTGAAGAAAAAACTCTAATACTACCGGCAGAAAAAACTGTCTCTCCTGAAACCCTGTTTTCAATTTATGTCTTAAACACTCTGCCAATGCGCAAAAGATTTTTTATTACACCTTTCGCGAGTAAATTTGTGACAATCAGTTCTGAGATATGGTTTGCGGGCTAAAAGTCCGTCTTAGACTGGTACAAATCTTCTACATTAGAAAGAAATGAACAGCAGATAACAACATGAAAAAATAAGCATAGCATATTGAATGATTTGAAATATTTCCCACAGTGAATAAAATTGAACCCATTCATGTTTATCTTTTAGCAAGAGTTTATGTTTGTTTAGAGTAAGTTCAATATTTATTTTCTAACTAAAAGATGAAGTCGTATATTGACACCCTGATTTTTGTTCCAGAAATCATATTCATCAGACTAGAGAAAACTTTATTTACGATGGCTTCACTCCATATTTGTGTCCAGATCCTCAAAATCCAAAAGGCAGCGATGATCAGAGAAATCGCGAAAAGTTTGTGAAAGTCCAAAAGCGATACTTTTGACCGTATAATGTCAGATTTTTCCCATAAATCAGACTTCTCGAAATCATTATGTGAGAAGAAAGAGTAAGATGCCATAAAAGAAATATAAGAGGCGCAAAGGTGTTTTAATGGCTGAAAGATTTTCTTAAATGTCTGTTAATTCTTGTTGCTTTCTGCATTGTTGCCATCAGTTTAGTCACAAATAATATTGTAATTTTGGAGCTTAGTTTTGAATTGTGTTACAATTAAAAAAGATAATAAATGAAGTTGATATATTTTTAGACATAAATATTCTTTTGTCATGCATATACATCCATCTGTTTCAATTCATCGACAAGATGATGTTGAGGATTAGGAACTACAAAGTTGCATATAGAAGTAATGAAACATATTTTTGTCGACATTGGAGGCAACGTGCCACCAGAAATTATGGACCGATTTTGATAAAATAAACTTTATTACTTTTAAGAAAATCAATCCTTAACAGCTAATGCAATAATAAACTAATAGAGAGAATTTTTAAAAAAATATTAAAAAACAGTCGATTTTCGACAATTTTTTAAGGCCGATGAGGGAACGGAAGATATCAATAAAATTCCTCTTACTTTTTCTCCTCGTTTAATTGCTCACCAATTAGAAATTTTTCCGCGGTATAGCGACATGGAAAAAAAATGATTTCTTTCCGGCCCACCCTATTGTATATCAGTGGTGGTCGTTCTTTACCACACATTTTTTACGTGGAGTAAATCAATGATTACGAAACCCGAAGAATTCACAACGGGCTATTTACAAACAATCAAGCGGCCCTCTAAAACAAGACAAATCAAGCAGATACGGCAAAGGCTTTTAGACAGGCGGGTCTTAAGCCGAACATTCACGGAGAGTGCTCCAAATCAAATGAAGTGCCAGCATTCCACACCGTTCCAACTTTTAGCCCATCCATTTAGGGATGCATTTACGGAGCCTCCATGCAAACGACACTATACACTCTCAAAAATTTCCGTAATTTCAGGGCCACTGCCCGTAATTTTTACGGTCACCAGCCACTTTTCCCTTTTTACGGGCATAACCCGTATATTGTTGTAGGATATTTCCCACTTTTAAGGTCAGATCCCGTTCTTTTATCACGGACGCTTTTCATTGGTCAATCAGGATGACGTACCCACAGTTGAGCGGGAAAGATTTAGAAGACACAGAGAAAGGATTTAGAGGACGCCATGCCGTATTTTTTTGGACAATCGAAGCGAGAACCCTGACTTTCTCAAGGAAATTGTGGATCAAGTATTTATTAATTAGAAGGTAAGAATAAGTACCCCCATTATTCTTTAGCTTTTTGTTGTTTCTTTAGTTTGTTGTTTTATTTTTAGTACTTCGTTATTTCAATCGTAACGTGCAGTGGACTGTTTAGTGTTTACCATTAGATGTTAGATTTCTGTTATTTATATTAAGATGCCAAAATTGAAATATTACATAACAGGAGGGAAATAATTTGTTCAGCAATAGATAATTGCTTAACATATGTGTTAATTTCTCGCTAATGTTTTATTTGTTAAAATATTTTGAGACAAATTTGCAAATTTCCGTAGCAAAAGTTTACAAATTATATTCTGAAACCCTGTTATATTCTTTCTTTACAATAATTTCGATTATTAGCATTCTATAGTAATTCAATATTTCAGTAGTATATTCAATAATTCAGTATTCTGAGTATATTCAATAATTCAGTATTCTCAGTATATTCAATAATTCAATATTCTCAGTATATTCAATAACTCAGTATTCTCAGTATATTCAATAACTCAGTATATTCAATAATTCGGTATTCTCACTATATTCAATAATTCAGTATTCTCACTATATTCAATAATTCAGTATTCTCACTATATTCAA
>BGPR01002467.1:0-25151 GCA_013235015.1 Araneus ventricosus | reverse complement strand
CGAGTAGCAAATTTTTTTTATGGAAATGCTACTTGCCTTATTTTTAATTGAAGCCATTACTATGTAAAATGAAAACAAAACTTAATCAGTTACTTTTATTTCAGAAATAAAGCTATATCAGTTGCTTCTCATTTTAGAAACAAAATTAAATCAGTTACTTTTATTTTAGAAAAAAAATTAAGTTGCTTTTATTTTAAAAACAAAACTAAATTAGTTGATTTTATTTCATCCAGATATTCTTAAATTTATGTAATGGCTCAAAACACAATAATGAAGTTATGTGGCCAAAACTGGAATATGTAGTGTTCCACTTTTGGCCACCACCCATTTAATCTTAAAAATAATTAATTTTGATATGAAATCGGAATAAAAAGAAAGTTTACCTCATAAACCGCAAGGGTAATAAGTTTTAGATTAATCATTTAATTCTGAGAGCTTGATGATGAAAAACTTCAAATACTTGTTCCTTAACAAAAACCGTAACAGTTGTGAGTATACAATACATGATCATGCATTTAATTTTTTTAGAAGTCGCATGTTTGAGAAAAATGAACCAATCAGATTGAAAATAGTCAAATAAGGATTGTTTAAAGTATTGGATTGCTTCTTATTAGTTAATTTGAAATTACTGGTTAATTATTGGAAAAACATATCCAACGAGGCCAAAACTGGAGCATCTACCCTATGTGTGTGTATATGCAAATATATATGTGTATGTATGTATAGGGTTCCCAGTGGCAACTATTTGTTACTAAAATTGGGCCTGGTTGGTTATAGAGACTATTTTCGTGTAAAAATGGCCTACAGCTGTTACTGTCTAATAAAAAAACATGAATTTCGTAATAAACCATTTTTAGTTGGTCAGACACGAACAAAAGAAAGATATGACCGGAGTTGTGTCAAAATTGTAGGTAATGAGTCATTTGAAGGAATTAAGTTTCCATTACTATTCAATGAGTTGACATATTTTCATGTTTGTGAGCCTGGATTGCCACCTTGCCTTGGCCACGACCTTTCTGAAGGAATCGTTTCATATGATTTGGCATTATTTGTGAAATATTTTATTAAAGAAAAAAAATGGTTATCTTACAAAAAAATTAAATTTTATAATTTTGAAATTTTCTTATTTGGGAAATGAGTCGAGAAATAAACCCAATGAAATAAAGGCAAATAAAAATAAAATAACTGGCCATCCAAGCAGCCCAAGGTAAACCTGGAGTTTAGGGTGCGTACTGTTTTCTCGCCAATTTTCTTTGGAACAAATTTGTTGTTGTCAAACGCTGTTTAGGATGCACAGTGAGTTTTTTTAGATCTCCTGTGTATTCGATGCTTATGGCATCTCAAAACGAGACATTGAACATGCAATGCCTTCGACATTGCAAGTGTGCACTGGGCAATTTTTTTTTTAATTTAAAAAAACATCAGCGGCTTCACTTTCAGCAAAGTGGGCCCCGCGTAGCTTCGCTTTTTCATTGAGAAACGAAACACACGGGAAAAGCACGATATCTGAAGACGATGAAACGTAGCAAGGGAACTATTGTTTCCAGAAAAAACACTCCTTATTAGATATTTGGAAGCCATAATTAGCAACACAGAAAAAGAGAATCAATAAATTAAATGAACGAAAATCTTCAGAAGAGGAGCAAACGGTTATAGAATAATATCGTTTGGTAAATGATCAAGAATTCCAAATGAAGTATTATTCAAATTCGTACGTCGACCAATGGAAATGAGGTGAAATTAAGGGCATGCGCCGTAGACCTGTAAACAAACCACTGTCGGCGCATGCTCAAACAACGCTGAAAAAATTTTCAACTTGCATCCAAAACAAATGTTCTGGCACACTCTTCTCTTGGCGAGCTTACAGGAAACGAAGTGAGTATGCACCCTAAACTCCAAGTTAACCATTTTTATAATGTACTAAACAAACAGCTCCAGATCAGCACACATCTACATGCTCAGTTAACCGAAATGAGCTCAAATATATGTTTACTTTATGTTTTTGAGAAGCTCCTGTCAGCTGTTGCATTATCTTCGGATGTACACGTGCATGCAAAATTTCAGCTCAGTCGGTTGATGGGATGTTGGGGGAAAATCTTATGCAATATTCAAATATTAGTTAGCTTATCATTTAGTGATTTGTTTTAAGATGCAGAGTAATTTGTTGTTCTAAAAACAGTTTTCTATGATTTTTCAGCATGGAAAGCATAGAAGACATTGGAGTTGAAGCAGAATGAGATAAATATCTCCAAGAATCGTATCAACAGCAATTCTTCGACCGATCCAACCAAGAAAACTAATTGATGCCTGGAAGCAATTAGGTATGTGTATTTATAACAAAAAAAATTATAACATAAACTAAATTTGTTTTAAATATATTAAAGCTATAAATTTCAAAGTAATTCATTTTTTTATGTTTAAATGTTACATTGTATTCTAATATATATATTTTATTATTAAAATAGCCTTTTACATGAGGTGAGGAAAAAAATTAACTTTTGTGGGTAGGTAAAAGGCTTAATTCTTGTCAGTTTGTATGTTTTTGGAATTTTTTTAAACATGTTTGTACCAATCATAGCTTTACATTAAACAGATAGCCAATAGTAAATTTACTTTTTGACATCATTACCATATAACCTATGTCTTTTTCTAAAAACAATTTTTTTTTCAATATACACTAGTATCCTGTGTCTAAAAAAAAGTATTTGGTGCCTTTGAAACAGCATTTATATATATATATATATATATATATATATATATATATATATAAAGGGTTGGGTGCTATAGTGTTCGATTCTACTAACATTTCTTTTTCAATGAACTTAAATTACGCTTGTTAAACTTTGAAAATAGCAAAATCACTGAAGAATTTTTCTTTGTCCAATTTGAAGTTAACAGGTGTTTTCTAAGGATGAATCACGATAAAGGATCCAAAGCTTCCAAAAATAAGAAAAAAAAAGTGTGTCATGAATGAAATTATAATATATAATGAAAATATTAAGTCTCTTGATTCTGTTAATTGTACCTAACTTATTGAATTGTTATTGTATTGTAATCATGGTTTGTGATTTTTTTTTTATTTAAATCTGATGTTTTTGATTTTTTAAGTTAACAAAATTTTAACATGTTCATCCACTCGGCTCTTCTCAATCATGTCTCATTTTTTAAATTTTATCCTTTCAGGAAATCCTTATCAGCTGGATCTTGTTTGCACCGTCTTCGTAGAGAAAGTACCTCTGGAACCCACGATACCATTGAATGATGCCATGCATACTTGGTTTTTGTCATTTTACAGACTTTTCCTCCATTTCGAGAAATTTTTAAAAATAGTCTGTTTTGCCATCGAAATGTTTTGTTTTTAAATTAGTTGCATCCAACGTTCTAATAACACTATTATTTTTTTTCCCAGCTTATAACTAGAACGGTTCTGTCGGATTTAAAACAAGAATGGTTAAAATATCATTTCCCGTTTTTTTTTTTTTTTCCCTCCCCTGGGCAGTTGAAAGTTATTTTTCTCTAGCTAGTTTTCTCCCGCAACACGTTTCCGGGTATTTATTCTTCTCGCATACTTTGCTTTCAGTATAATAATGATTTTCACGTTGCAATTTTTTAATATTGTTTGGATTAACTTTTCTAATTGTCACGAAAAAAAATAAGTGGGAAAATCAATGTGTATCTTTTGTTTTCAAAACTTTTTCATGTCATTGTGTTTTTTTTGCTTTTTTTTTCATTTTGTTGAAGTCCTGATTCCACAGGCAAAGCCATGCGCGTACTGCTAGTATGTATATTTTTACAACTCGTTGTCTATGTGTATAAATGTCTGTATATATGTTTTTGTAAGTCATATTTTTAATAAATTGTTTTTTATTCAATTGAATTGCTTTACCTGTTATTTGAACATAATTTCACTAAGTGATTTAAGATTATATTTCATAATTTAATGTTTCATCTATCTGTCGTATACAATTATAATTCGTATATCTGTTCACTGTTTATGTTTGTAATTCATTAAATACTGGAGAAAGAGTGGGGCATCATACCTCTTTATTCTATTACATTGCAGTGTGAATAAGATTTAAGAATTCATATATCAACTGTGCTATACAATTGTGTGTACCTGAAAGTTTTTAAACATGTGGGCTGAACAGTGAGAACTTGTTGAGGTTAACTGTGTTAAATTTAACATGTTGTGCTTTCCATTAATGGAAAAGTATATTTAACCAAAAAGAAAAACACAATTTAAAGTCAAATTTTGTTTCTTTGGCTAGTGGTACAAAAAACAGTTTAGCATTGGGGAAAAGAAGTAGTTGGTCATTAACTTAATTCCTATTGCACAGTTATACATTGTCTCTGGTCTAAAATTTTGTTTAAGACTTATAAAGTAACTAACTGTATACTAAAAATTTAGTATTTTCTAATACCTCTACATTATTACACATATTGAAATGATGTACTAAATATTTCATAAAATTTATTCAAGTTTTTAAGATATTTTGATTTTGGCTTCTGTCTTTCGAGTATAATTAATTTATTTCTGATTATATGTATACTGGTTTTGAAGAAACCTCTACAGTACCTCCATAATGGGCTCTTCTTAATACAATCGGCTCCTAACATATGAGCAGAGGCCAGGAACCAATTTCCACTTTTTTTGAAGGTGCTAACTTCCAAATTAATGAGCATTTTTGTACGAGCGAATTTCAAAATTTGGATTCATGGTCAGAAATTGAGGGGCAGTTTTAGGTAGTCAGCATTCAAATTTGTGGTAATGAACCAAAATTCTAGGTCATAGTCAGAAGTTAGAGCTACTTCTATTAGGTCAACTTTTAAAAATTGTGAGCATTATCCAGAACATAACGAGTAATTTTATTCGGAAAACTTCCAGATTTAAAAGGAGCTATTCGCAAAGTAACGAATACTTTTATACAGACAGCTTACAAAATTGTAAGCAGTTGCCAGAAAAAGGCAGCCACTTTTATACGGTTAAGCTTCCAAAATTGTGGGCAGCGACCATGAAATCACGGGCACTTTTATACGGTGAGCTTCCAAAATCACGGGCACTGACCGGGAAGTAACAGGAACTTTTGTACGGTCAACTTCCAAATTTACGGTCAGTGGCCAGGAAATCACGGGCAGTTTTATACGGTGAGCTTCCAAAATTACGGGCACTGACCAGGAATTAACGGGAACTTTTATACGGTCAATTTCTAAATTTACGGTCAGTGGCCAGGAAATTACGGCCATAGGTTTACGGCCACATTCATAAAATCACGGTCAGAATTTTTTACGGGCAAAATGTATTTTAACGGGCAATGGACGGACCCTGGGCTGCCGGTCACTGCCCGTAATTTTGCGAAGAAATTTTTTACAGTGTAGGTCACTTCGATGCCCAAGAGCTACTGCGGTACTCCTCCTCCAACTTTCAAAACGGGACCCCCGAACTGCTCTTACGCCCCCTCCACAACAGCTCTACATTTTGTAGGTTTTCTCTTCTGTGAGAAAACCTCGGTTCTCTTTCCCACAGTCCTATTACAGTTAAAAGACCAAACGCGCCAATTGAAAAAAGAATTGAACGAAGATGAAAATCCAAACTTTTTCCTGAACTACGCCGATTATTATCAGATTTTTTGCATTGACGAAGGGTTTTAAAGCGAAGCGCTCCATATGGTGTGAAACGGTGTTTCCATGAATGTCCAGAAATGTAATTCTCAACAGCATCAATAAAATATATAATAGAATTCAAATGCAATAAACTCGAATACAGAAATTAAGGATGTAACGAATATCCATCAATTATGCGGTATTCGGTCCTTTTGCCGAATATATTCAGGATAATAACTTTTTTAAATGTGCTTTTACATACACATTTAACAAAGAATATTACAGAATTATAATATTAACAGTTACATAGTGCATAGGATATTTAATAAAGTTACATATTGCATAGGCATATTTAATGAAGTTACACATAATTCATCATTGCAAAACCTGAAATTATGATGCAAGGACAATAATTTTTCAGAATTTTCTGGAAGAATTCTGTTTCCTTTTGTTTCATACACATATAATACCAACTAGAGATGTGACGAATATTCAGTATTAAGCCTATTCGGCTCTTCCTCGAATAATCGGTCCGGTCAAATGTTACAAGGATATTCGACAAAATAAATTCAGCATAAAATGTGTTTAAAAAATGCTGTTTAATCTCTTCTCTCTATATATAAAAGGTAATGCTTGTGTGTGTGCAATGTTTAGACATAAAATATTGCACTTACAGCCTGAAATTTGGCACACACGTAAGCCCTGATTGTGACTCAATGCACCTCAGAGCCAGAATTTTAAAATTCAATCTAGAAAACTTTTTATTTACAATTTTGTGGTATTTTGGGTGATTTTTCGTACTCATTTCTCCATTGCACTTTTTCTAATAATCGTAGCAAGAAAAATCGATACACCATAAGAAAGAACAAATAATTTGGGTTCTAATGAAGCTTATTTTAAACGTCTAAAAGTTTTTTTTTAAACGAAAAACTGTCCGTACAATATTTTCTCTAATTTTAATAAATAATTTTTGGTATAATTTACCGCAATACTTTTGATTGTTGCAACACAATTCAAACCGTTTTCATTGTTTAAACAAATATTTAATTGCGTGTTTCTCTTTCATTGTTGAAAGCTGAGTTAATATCCTAATACATTTTGCTTTCATATCTTAATCCACCAAAAATTTGTGGAATCTGTAAATCAAGTTCTCTGAGACATTACGTATATAATCTTCTATCTCTCTAAATATGAAAGGAAATGTTTGTGTGTGCGATGTTTAGACGCAAGATATTGCACTTATAGCCCTGAAAATTGGGCAGAGAGAAAAACCGAATATTGCATTGCGTCAGCCTAAATGGTATAAATATTTCTCCCATTTTAACGGTTGTTGGCGCCACTAAGTTGTTGCGACTCCTTTTCAAAAGATGCATTCTTTGTGGAACGAGTAAGCATAATTTCAAGCGAGAGTTGTTACTCGATCGGATATTGTCTCCTTTCTGGTGACAGAATCCTTCTCTGTCATTCTTGTTTGGTTATTTGCCAGATTTTAATGTATATGTCTTGATACTTTTGTTTTGACAATTTCATTTTGAGTTGTATTTGATGAATACATGACACACTCTTTCTCCTTCTTTAATTTTTAATCTGGCGATTAAAGATAATTGCTATTTTGTATTGATAATCTTTGCTTTGATAATTTTATTCGTGAATTATATTTGATTCAATACGCATTGCTTCCTTCCCGGTGTTTAATTTATAATCTTGGTATTAAAGGTTATTGCTTATTTCTTTTAACCCCAGTAGCACAACAATTTGTAAAATATTTAAGGAAATATTGAATATTGTGAATACCGTGGAATACCGAATGTGCTGCATCTAAATTTTTACAAGTTTTGTAAACGTAAAATTTTGGCACAATAATATTAAGTTTAGACTAATAATTCATATTATTTAAGATTTTATTTCAAAAAATTCAGTGGAACAATTTTTAATTAAAAAGCCGAATACTGTGTAAACTGTATTGGAAATCCTATATCAACACAGCGTTGATTAATGTAGTGGTGACAATACTGAAAATTCTACATTTAACAACGAACATTTTAAGCAAGAAAAGATAACATCTGTGCTGTGAAATCTTATTATTATTATTTTTTCTCTTTCAATGTTTTCAGGATCATTCGGGAGGAAAGAATGAGGCGACATGCCGTGTCATGATGGGTGGTGGTGGCGGGACTCTATCTTAAAACTAATTTTCACTCTGAGAACAGACATGATAATAACCATGTCACGAGGAACACCGTGCGGGTACTGCTAGTAAAGAATATTGCAGAGTTACATTCCAGTACATTTATTATAAAAAAAAAAAATCTAATATCTATCCAATTTTAAGTTGCATAGTACATAAGTGTATTTAAGAATGTTGCATATCATTTACAGAAATCTGTTCCATATGGTTTCATATATATTACCAGCTTCAGAAAAGAAACAGCCACTATATAATGCTTGCAGGTGCTGAAATTGCGAACCTCGGAAATTTTTCTACATTTTTTCCACCATATAAGTGGACACTCCATCGTATATATTAGAACTTCTTTACCAAAATAGGAATTTATGTCTAGTAATTTTAATTTTATCTATTGAATTTTCTTCTGTGTTTGTCATTGTCATATTCTGCAATGATGGCTCTTTTACTTCTTTGAAGAAATCCCAAATTGATGACGGTTTCTTATTTCTTATTACCGGAATTAAGGTTTTTAAAATATCACAAATACAGTAAAACCTGTTTAAAACGGACACTGTAAGAAACGGAATCCTGTCTTAAACGGAAAAAATACTTAGTTTCATCAGAAATCTTCATATACTGTATGAAAAGGAATCCTATCTAAAGCGGAAAATTTTTCTAGTCCTTTTATATTCCGTTTAGAACAGGTTTTACTGTATACATAAAATCACTTACATTTTTTTAAGTATACAAATAATAAAAGTCAATTTTATTTAATCTTAATTTTTTCATTTGATATCTGAATTTTTTAAAATTTATAATCAGAAGTGAAATGTTTTTAACAATTTGGTATTCGGCTGCCGAATATTCGGTATACGGTCTGAAATTTGGCCAAATATTCAGTATTCGGCCAAATCACTAGGTTATTCGTTGCATCTCTAATAGAAAGTATGAAATCTAATAAGAAATACTTGAAACATGATTATAGTAAGATTTTATAAGTAAAAAATAAACAGAATACCATAAGATATAAAATAATAGTATAAGATATAAATAAAAATATGAATAAATATATAGAAAATAGAATAAAGGTAAATGAAAAAAGATAATATAAATAAAAGATAATTAGAAATAATGTTAATTACAATATGAAATATATAATATTAAAATGTCACACATTAAATAATGTAGAACACGGTAAAATTATCAAATTAACATACAGCTAAGTTTTAATACACACTACAGTTTCCAGTATATTTTGTACAATGTTCTTGGTTTTTAACTTTTCCGTCTCATGTTGTATCAATTGCAAGATTGAGACAGTTTTATAACCGTTTGGAAAAAGTGTTTCCCGTATTAGTCTGTACTTGGGGCATCAATATATGTAATGCCCGACGTTTTCTTTATCAATTCTGAAGTTTACAATCCGGTGATTTTCCAAAGAAACGACTTTGATATGCCGGTAAACAACCATGAGTAGTTAAAACATAATTTATATAGAAGACTCCTTGGCATCTTTTTGAGCTAACTTTAGGCATCAAGCTAAAGAGAAACCTTAAATTATTGAATAACAATCGTCTAGCTCGCCCGTTTCGTATAACTATTTTTTTTTTAATTTTTAGCTTAATCCATGACTTAGGATTTTTAGATGAATATCTATTCTTTTCCTCTCTATTGCCTTTTTGGCTAGAGTTTCTGCGCGCGTTCTCATTACCCATTACACCAACATGAATCTCTAACTAATGCAGTTTTATGCTTGGCTTATCTTTTAGCATTGTTTTTAACTTCGCAGTAATTGGATAATCGCTTTTAGTTCACTCAAGTGCCAAATGAGTGGGGTAAGGTAACTGTAAACAAGCTATTCTCGCCCTTACATTGCATCCAGACTCACCTAAATGCAGGGGTGATTGTGGATACATGAAAAAATACCTGAAATTTTATCAGGAAAATTACATGTAAGGAACGGATATGTATTCATTCATTACGGCGCAGATTCAACTTTTGCATGGAATTTTTAATATGCTTTTTTCACATAAGAAATTGATTTAATTTAGTTTGTCTTAGCTCATGAGTTTTCAATAACATTCTATAACACACATGAAAATAAACCATCAAAATTGATCACAAAACAATATTAAAAATATAATAACATTTTGTATGAATAGCATTAATGAATATATATATCAATTCTTATGGGACTATTCTTTAGTGAAGTAGTTATTCTTAGTTATGGTATGGCATTTTCTAAAAAAATTCATTTGAATTGACTCAGCATAATCCAAAGTAAGCAGCAAGAATATATATATATAAAAAATTCCACTAAACCTAAAATTTTTTTTCCTGGTTTTTTTATATTTCTTATAAAAAATGTTTCATATTACTACAAAAATAATTACTCATCAAACGATTTTTTTAAGAAAGTGAAAATTAGGACTTCTAATTATCTATAACTAGCAGTACGCGCACGGCGTTGCCCGTGGAATCAGAACTTCAACAAAATGAAAAACCACCGCCCACAATGACACGAAAGTTGAAAAATTTTGAAATCAAAATCAAAACAAAAGATACACATTATTGATTTCCCCCCTTATTTTTATTCGCTATAATGACATTTCAACTGTAGAAAAACAGTACAGAGTACGTTTATCTGAAACAATATTAAAAAATTGCAACATGAAAAAGATTATTATACAGAAAGCAAAATATGCCAAACAAATAAACACTTTAAGACACTACCGAAAATAAAAATCGAAGGCAGTTGAAGTTTATGACGTATCCTGCGCTCTGCCCCGTCAACCAATGAAATTTCAACAATGCATGTTGGGAAGGCTTACCGAATAAAATTTTAAACGATTTCAAATGGAACAATACGACAAACATAATTTCTCTGGTATTTAAATATATCCCAAATGAATCAGAGAAGGAGGAAGAAAAAAAGAGAGAGAGAGACTGAGATGAAATCTTCCACTTCAGGTTTAAACTTTGAAGCCACATTATTTGAATAGCTCCTTGAAGACATATTTAATTTTTACCAGTCTTCTGTAACTAAAGATATCAGCCGCGAAGCGAAGGGATTATGACGTCAAGTGGTTTCGACGAAATGCATGTTGCCCATGAAATCAGGACTTCAACAAAATGAAAAAGAAAAAAACCCACCCACAATGAAACGAAAAAGTTTTGAAAACAAAATCAAAACAAAAGATACAAATTATTGATTTTCCCGCTTATTTTTCTTCGCGATTATGACATTTGACAGTACAGAGTAAAAAATAAACAGATATTTTCGAAAAAGTTTCTTTAGGATTTAAAAGATTGATTCCTATAAACCAGGTAAAATGTTAAAGAATGAAAACCGAATAAAATCTTAAACAATTTCAAATGGAACAATACGCCTCGAAAGATACAGACAAACATAATTTCTATAGTATTTAAATATATCCAAAAGGAATCAAAGAAGAAAAGAAAAAGAGAGATGAAATCTTTCACTTCAGATTTAAACTTTGAAGCCATATTATGTAAATAGCTCCTTGAAATCATATTTCCATTTTTTCTAGCTAAAGATATCAGCCGTTTGATTTGATTTGAAAAAGGGTTTTTTGGAATTTTCAGCTAAAGGCTATTATCCCCTATTCATTCCAAAGTTCTTTTCAATCCGTAATCAAAAAAGAAGGAAAAATTGCCATCAAAAGATGGTCTAGAACTATAGCCGATTTGATTCGGTCAAGACAAAAAAAAAAAAAAATGGCGCCCTCCTAGAATGGCCTCCAAATTTTTTTTTTTTTTCATATCAGCCGTATACTCGACTGTCAAACAGTATAAAAACAAACAAATTAAAAGAATTATCTGTCGGCGCGAAGCAAAGGGGTTATGTCGTCACGTGATTTCGACGAAATGCATGTTGGGAAAATACGTCACGCGACTTTGATTGCAACCGACTGAAGAACCGTCAAGAGAATTTTGAGGCGAAAATTTTTTAACACTTCAGAAAAAAAAAATTAAAATTCAACCGACTGTTCAATTTTAACCATTCTTGTCTTAAATCACGGAGAAACGTTATGTTTATTACTTCAACAAATTTCAAATTGATAACTAAATTAGAACGGCGGATACAAGAAATTATAATTCCAAACTAAGTTTTTCAGGCTTAACCGACTATTTTTCTAAGATTTTTCAAAATTCAGTAAATTATGTTAGACGTACAAAACAAACTTCATTAAACGGAAATCGTGTGCTCTTTCCGATGGTGTATCTATTTTTGTCGTACAGTTATCCGAAACCATGCTTTTGAGAAATTAGTGCGAAAAATCACCCAAAACAACACAAAACATTAAATAAAAAATTTTCTAGATTAAATTTTAAAATTTCGGCTTCGAGGTGCATTGAGTTACCATTAAGACTACCTATGTGCCAAATTTCAAGGCTGTGAGTGCGATAGATTCGTCTGGACATTGCACGCAGACACACAAACATTGCCTTTTATAAGTATCTATACTTATAAAAGGCAATGTTTGTGTGTGCGTGTGGTAGTCTTAATGGTGACTCAATGCACCTCGAAGCCGGAATTTTAAAATTTAATCTAGAAATTTTTTATTTAATATTTTGTGTTGTTTTGGATGATTTTTCGCACCAATTTCTTAATAGGATGGTTTCGGGTAATAGTAGGGAAAAAAAAATAAATAAATAAATACACCATCGGAAAGAGCAAACGATTTTCGTTATATTGAAGTTTGTTTTGAATTTCCAACGTAATTTACTGAATTTTGAGAAATTTTTAAACAATAGTCCCTTTTCCTTTACATTTTTAACATTCAATTTTTATGTTCTCGCATCCGATGTTTTAATAACGCTACCAATTTCAATTTTCTTGAGGTAACAACCGGAATATTTATCCCTGTTTTAAAATAAGAACAGTCAAAATATCTTTTTTTTCTTCGATTTTCTAGAGAATTTTTTTATTGATAAGTTAAAACATTTTCTCTCGCATATCGAATCAGAGCTTTCGATCCAAGGTTACTTTCAGCTCCCAGCATGCATTTCTACAATCCGATCGGACGTCACCTTCCTAGCGGCAGATGACGTCATTATTTTGATGATTTATTTTCTCAATGACCGATTGTTATTTTTAAGCGTGTCTTAATATATTTCTCTGCCTCGCATACTTTGTTTGCGGTGTAATGAATTTCACTTTGTAATTTTTTAATATTGTTTTGGATTAACGTGCTCGGTACTGTTTTCCTACAGTTTTAAATGTCATTATCGAGAGCAAAAGAAGCGAGCAAACTCAATAATATATATTTTTCTGTTTTGATTTCGTTTTCATAACTGTCATTTATGTAACAACTGTATGTGGACTTTATTTTTCATTTTGTTGAAGTCATAGCACCATGGGCGTGCGGGTATTCCTAGCATTTTAAATCAAACATTTCATCCTGGAACTCCGTAGTATAGATTATAATTTATGTAGTCCGTAGTAGAAGCCGAAATTGCGTAGAAACTACGGAGAATCCGTAGTAATTTGAGTCTTTGGAACTCTTTAAGTCTTAAAAAATAGATTTATCGGAAAATACCGGAATACAATCACCCCTGTAAATGATAGTCGTCACGACAGCAGACGGAAACTGAGGGTGGTGATCTAATAACCATGACCGTCAACGTTCAAACGCCTCCCGCTGAAGGTACGTCCCGTCACCGGAGTGGAGATAACTAACCACCACACCATTACCACACTCTGCCGACCAGGAAAGCGAGGACTTTCCGGTGACTTCTCATCCATGAGCTGTATCCCCGGCGGAGGAGTGAGGTAGCTAAGTCGGGGTAATTCGAGTAGTCTCGAGTAATTTGGAAATAAGCACTATTTATTTTAATTTACTTAAAATTTAATTAGTATAACGCCAATTACAGGTAAATACTTCAAGACAGTTTTTTTGTATCATACTAAGTTAAAAATATAAGTTGGGAAGACTGATGTCTAGAGAAATTATATATACAGGGAGTCCCGAAACTTCGTGAACACACTTGGGGGGGGGGGGAGGTAGAGAACATCGTTAGGAATTATAGGAACATGGATGCGCAAATGCCAGCTGGAGGCAGCAAATGACATTTAAGATAATGCACCGCTGGACAAAATGCCGATATTTTTCTGAATTTTAACAGTACTGAACTGAAATGTTTTTATAAGTTGCCCTGTATATCTGGCTCTGAAGTTGTGAGGGAAAAATTAAGCTACATTTCGCACACATACAATAAAAAATTATTTAATACAAATAGTCATATTTTCTCTAATATACAAAGTATATATTTCAGTCTAGTATATATATCAGTATATATTTAGTATAGTATCAAAGTACATATTCAGCTTTCTGTGAAGCCCGGCGAGCCAAAATTCCTTTTTGACTTTATCAATTTCTGGCCGGTCCCCTAAATGCCCCCGTGACCGAATCTACAACGCAAATTGTGAGGTAAAACCTATTTTTTATATAGTCGAAGTTCGAGGAGATTTTCAGAAAAAAAGAATGTACAAACTTCAAAAAGTGTCAGCAATTTTGACTAGTGCTGTCTGGAAGCAGCAGATGACATTTAAAATAATACAGCGAAACATAGCGTCATTTTACTTTCGTATCTTCAAAGACAGATATATAGGGCAACTTATATAAAAAATTTCAGTTGAATACCGTTAAGATTCAGAAACATATTGGCATTTTACCCCTTTGCATCATACCTGATGACCTGAAACATGAGCACGTACGGAATACGAGATCGAAAAAACTGTGACTGCTTTTCTGAAAGAAAACTACCCACACATAATGTGGATGGATGTCCCCACATATGGATCTGCCGGGCAGTATAAAAATAAATACAACTTCATGAATCTGTGTCTGCATGAGAAGGACTTTAAACTAAATATGCACAGTGGTCATTTTTTGCAAGAAAACATAATGTGATGGTATAGGGGTACCGTCAAACGATTAGCTAGGGAGCAAAGTCTTCAACAACATCTGGATAGAAAAATTACAACAAAAAATGAACTTTTTGAGTTTCGTAAAGTCAACATTGCAAACATTACCTTCCAGCATATTTCTAAAGAAGCGAATGATTCTACTCGCCTTACTCTGGAAAGTCGCCTAAAAGATACCAAAACTCTTCCAAGAACCAGACTATTCCGCAATTTTCAGCCAATAGACGACTTGGGAATGATTGAAGCTAGCAGAATTAGCAGAGATGAAACACCAGCTCTTACTTTCAACTTACTTAAGCATCACACTTTATTAGTGAAAATGAAAGATTTATATCCTGGGTGCTTTGTCGGTTGTATTTATGACAATTTACGGTATTTTAGTATGGTGTGTGATGTGAATGTAGAAGATGTCACTGTAAAGTTTTTACATCCTCATGGACCATCACTTTTGGATCATTTTTTTGGCCCAACAAGGAAGATGTATGTGCAGTACCCATCCCTCACATATCGCAATCGTGGAATCCCCAAAAACAATGACTGGAAGAACTTACCAAGTATCTCAAGAATGCATGTTGCTTGTTCAGTCAAGTTTTGAAAACATTCGAGAAAATTAAAGGACAATGGACTTAAAATTTAAAATATTCTTAGTGGCGAGTTTTGTAACTAAACTTTTTCCATTCCAGCAAACGTAAATCCTACCTCACTTTATAATTGAAATTTTTAATTTATTAGTACTATTTTTTAAATCTGTTTAGCCTTAGCTGCAGTACATAATAGTGGCTACTTTTCATAGTTTCCAAGACAAAATGGCAGTATTTAAATAAAAGGGAATTTGAATTTAACACACTGAAAACAAATGCATGAATTTTCAATTATTTTTTTTTCTAGGAGCTAAAAAATAATGAAGGATTGAAAAAAAAACATTATTTTTATTTTTTTCATGTGATAGAGTATATCTTTTAGAATAAATGAAATAAAATTTTTAGATTACCTTTTCGCTTTTTATGATAGTCCCCTTAGTGTGAAACTCCATATTTCATTTACAAAATAACATTTCAGAATTTTTTCTGGCCATGTATAAATACTTACTGGCTTAATTTATTTTTTGCTGGATTCCTAATATATTAAAGTATACTCATAAATATTTTCATCAGCATTTGTTGGTAAATAAGGAAGACAACTTATTTTCTATAAAAGAACCAATAGTATTTGCTAAGCCTAATTCGATAAAAATCTTGAAATTCTTAAAACTTCAACAGGCTATAAAACCTAAAACATTTGAGACTGAGCAAAAATATTTTGCATGCTTACTGAAATCCATAAAAGGAACAAACATGCCAAGTTTCATAAGAATCTGAGATCATGGGTGTCAAATCTTATTTTTTTTGTTTGATTTGATATGGAATGACCTGGCGACACCCGAGCTGGTAGCCCCTGTCCAATCTTCCACACCTCACCAATGGGAGGACGTTTGGCCCTCCTAAGTATGATTTAGTGTGCAACAGGCCCAATACATGACAGATCTTCAGTGGAAACGGGTTTCGAACCTGGAACCCTCCGGGCCTAAAGCTGAGACCTTACCACTAGGCCACTGCAGCCTCAAAAAAATTTGGCGAGAGCTTCCTGTCAACTTTCTTTTCACAGATCAGTGCAGCCACATTACTATCTCAAAATAATTAATTAAATTGCTCTATGTTATGTGGTCAAAGTGTTTATTAATATTTTTGTGATTTCTAAAGTTATAAAGAGATAGCAGCTCTAATCAGAAGTGGTAAAGTAACTTACCATGGACAAAATAATTCATGAGTTTTGTGGTAATACAGGCTTATCATGGACTAAGAAAGGGTAAATTATGTAACTAATGCATGGGTACGTAAGCTAGTGCATGAGAAATAGAAGCTAAACCTTTTTATTGAATACCCTATTAGCTTATTTAAAACATTAGCTACCATCTGCAAGCATAAATGTAAATGGCATCAAACACTTCGTACATTCATAGTTGGTATATGTCACAAACCAACAGTGAACATGTTTACTTATAAATTTCAAAGCAAGCCTCATTTATTACCAGCACATGTAAAAGTTTTAAAACATGGAAACATTGGAACAAGTCGTGGAATATAATTGGAAGCCATTTTCTACAAATGTTAGAATATTCTTCTATTATTTTCTGTTTATAATATTAGTTTTGAACTTCTAGTTAAAAAGGATAATCTGTTGCTTATGAACACTAATTAATTGTAATATAAAATATAATTGTGTTTTTGACATTTATTATTTATTACTATTCATATTTTCTAAACACTTATGATTTTATTGCGAGATATTTACTAATATGGTATACAACTAGAAACCAGGGTATTTAATTTAAAAGAATGAACGAAATAGAATATATTTTAAATAAAAATAAATTCCAGCTTTAAAATGTACAATAAATGAAATATTTATTCAATAATAAGATCAACAAACCACTAGGGTAATAGTTATTATCAAAATTAAAAGGAATTTCAAATATCAGACCTACTTGATTTGATGTTGCCAAAACTCAGATTTTAAATAAAAAAATTTCTAATATTTTGAACTTAATAAAGCAAAAATAGAAATAAAATTAGAAGATTAGAGAAAAAATTATTAATTAGAAAATAGAAAATTAGAGATTTACGTTTTTTTAAATAAAAAATTTTTTGGACAAAAATTGTGCTAACAAATAAAGGCAGAACCAAAAATTTAAAAAGAAAATTGTCAATTTTGGTTGATATAACAATACAATACAAGAAAAAAAGTTATATAATAAAAAAAACCTCCAAGTACCTAAATATAGTATCAAAAAACATCTGATTAATCAACATATTATAATATTGAGATATGGATTAATGTATCCCCCCCCCACAAAAATATTAAGGTTTGAGAGCAAAGTTTCCTTCAGGACTGTTACCTTTTATTTCGGTCATAAAACAAATTTGTTCGGGCATAGATAACAGCATATTAAATTATATTTCATATTAACAATATCTACCAACATATATTCAACTGAGATATTAAAAAATAATATTGATTTTTTAAAATGTAACAACCTTATCAAATCAGACTTTTTGTCTTTATAACACATTAGTACTTCTGACAATAATTTTGAATTTCTCAATGACTCAATATGATTAGGATATGTTTAGGACCAAAATTTTTATATCGCAATGCAGTATATTGCTATACACAGACACGACACAGGCTTGGAACAAAAAAAAAAGCTGAACTTCATAAATAATGAATCGCACCAAACACAAATACCAAGATAAGTACGATTAATTGAACAATAAAATAAATAAATTTATACAAAAAGTGCTTGAGATATTAAAAATATTGTAGAATTATTATATAAAAGAAAATTAAGAATGATAAAATCCAATGCCGAAAAAGCTGAAATCCGTGTTTCAGCAGAAATATGTCATGTTTGTATACAGTAATCACCATTAATAAAATCACTGGATTATAAAATCAGCCACTTTTTAAAATTAAATCTACAAGAACAGAATCATTACAATATCAAAACATGTTAAAACCATCCTTTAATAAAATCACTATCGCCGTTTTATTAAATCAAGCTTTTGGAGGGCATATGTTTAAAAAAAAAAAAATCATGCTTTTTCTTGTCTGACTAGTACTAGAATTTTCTTCTGAAGTTTCGAAAGATGTGTAGCATATAGATAACAAATTCCAGTCTACAACCCAACAACAAAAGGAACAAAGCTGCAGGTGTGGATTACACTTCTTGGGAATCAGGAGTCAAAAGATATTTTAAGTTTCATTATAGAACAACTATTGTTCAACAAATAATCATAGACATTGAATCTCACAACTCTATGGATTCTTTAACTGCGAACAAACTTTCAAAATCACTTTCTATTTTGGATTTGATGTATACAATTCGCAATGCAAGGGATATTGCTTCGTCCAGAACAATATCAAACTACTACAAAAAATGTGGACTAAACATTGCTGATAAGGCTGATAACCTCACAGAGGAAATAATCATCAATGAATAAGAAGAAATGGATGAAACTTTTTTACGATATGTATCAATAGATGATAATTTGCAAACATCGGGAGAGAAATCCGACTCTGAAATTGCAACAGACATCATAAATTCTACAGTTATGTCAAACCAAGAAGTGGAGGAATTGGTCTCAGAAGATGAAGAAATCGCAGTGTCAAACTTGCCCTCTTCAATCGATGCCAGAAAAGCGCTTAATGTGCTACAATGCAGTTTAGTGCAAAGAGGAGGTAATATTGAAAGTTAAAAAAACTTTTATAAACTTTCAAACAATGTTGAATCTTTAATTTCAAATTCTGCTAATCAAACAACAATACGCCAAAATTTTAAGACCCTTCTGTAAATAAAAAAATGTAGTTCATGTTTAATTAAAATGTCAAATAAATGTGAATTAAAACAGTTAAAATAAAATATAAATGTAGTAATTAATTTAGCTTTTAGTGTATTTGTAAATTTTAACTTTTAAACCATTTATTTTTTCTAAGTGTAGATATGCCAGTTTATAAAATCAGCAACTTTATAAAATCAAATGTCCTCAGGATGAATGTGATTTTAATAAGCGGCGGGCACTGTATTATGAAATTCAGGAAATGAAAGAGCAACATTTAAAAAATACTTAGAAGTAGTGATGTGGGGTGGTTCAATACCCAGTGGCTTGGTAAATATTTTTTTGGTATATACATGGGTATTGACATACAGCTTGGGTAAATACACAAAAACTGGGTATTTAGCAAAAAAAAAAAAAAAAAAGATTTGCGAATGTTGATTCAAAATATTAGATATTTAGTTTGGTTTGTGTTTAATGGTGCAAGAGCCATCTTTGGCTATGCTGCGCCAGAACTAGATTTTTTTTTTAAAAAAAAAAAGGATTTGTGAATGGCAATTCAAAATCAAACATAAAATTTATATATATAATAAATAGTTTATAATATTTTAAAATTGAAGTTTTGATCAAATTATGAAAAAAAAGCACTCTCTATTAGGATTCCAAATAAAACATTCTACAGATTAAATGGGATAGGAGGATAATTTACTTTTTCTGGTTTGAAGCAATAACACCAAGGGAATAATAATTTTTAACACTGTTTTATATTATACAGATAGTGCTCCAGTGAAGCTTACGATTCTTAGTTTTCTCCCAATGCCATGCTACAATTCAGCCATTTTTGTTTTGATTTAATGAAGAGTTAGTCACTCACTTCACATGTATTAATATTACTCTAATTTTATGCTGAAATTTAAAGATGGGAAAGAGAAAAAGGACTTGCTTGAAACTTTTTTAATATTAAGAAGCAAAGAAGTGTAAAATATTACTACTGTAATGCTGAGTACCAACATGCCAATGTAAGCAAAAAGGAGACACACACATAAAATTTTTCAAATGTCTTGTTAGTTTGAAAAAGGTTTTTGAAATGGATGCAATAGATAATGAATATTGTTTTTAACAAATTCTAACCATGATAACTACATTTCAAGAACATTTAATTATTGATTTTGATGATCCAGATGAACTCCACCTAGTCAGTAAAATGTCTAATACATCTTCAAATAATACAACAGTTTCAGCAACAAGAAGTTCACATGCACTATCACTTTTAAAAACTGTTAGGACTGTAACATCTGCTAACTTTTCAGCAGAAATGTCTGCATCTTTGACTAATTTATAAAGAATTATAAATAATTTTGTCTTCCATATTAGTTTTCCATTATCTGTTCTTTATCATTTTAAAACAAAATTATACATTTACTTTTTTTAATTTAGTTAAAATAACTCTATTTAAAAAAAGCAGCAAATAGGGTAGATGCTCCAGTTTTGGGCACATTAAGAGAAAGTTTGATTTGAAAATTTCACAGTGGATGACTGTTTAAAGCATATTGAATCATACTTATACTAATATTTAGCAAATTTTATTGGCTTTCTGTTAGTTATAAAATTTTTCTGAAGAATATTTCAGATTTTGAGTTATGAATTTTTAAATAAATTAACCCAATTTGCACCACTTTTGGCCACCTCTATGCACCAGTTTTGGCCACACTAATATTATATTTTTAACAGACATTTTAATGAATTTTAAGTAAAAATAAATCACTTTTATGCAATATGTATTTTAATACATTATTTTCTGTTATTTTAAATGCGATTTTTTAGATGAATTTATACAGATACGTAATAAAATTTACATAAGCTGATTTTAGCTGCAGATTTCAGGTTAAAAAAGAAACGGAATGCAGAAAACAATAATTTAATTTGGTTGATAAAATGCAAACTGTATATACTTGCATAACTTTTTTTGATAAAATATGAAACAAAAAAATGGGGAGAGGAATAAACTTGCATTGCAAAAGCATAGATTAAAAAAAAAATCTTACAAATCAAGAATTTGCATTATTATACTCACTATCAATATCCACAAATATATATTAATTTTTAATTGCAACATTTATCAAATTCATCAGAATCATTTTTAAAATTAGAGCAATCCATGCTTATAAAAGAATATTCCTCATCACTCGAGTCAGGTTCCTCAAGTTGAAATTTTCTAACATAAATGTGAGGTAAACATTCAACATGGAGATGTTTTTGTCATTCCACTTTGAATGTCCTTAACTGTATTACCAACTTTAGATGGTGAGTAGCAAAATCTTTTTATGAAAATGCTACCTGCCTTCTTATTTTTAATTGGAGCCACTACTATGTAATATGAAAACAAAACTAAATCAGTTGCTTTTATTTTAGAAACAAAACTAAATAAGTTATTTTTATTTCAGAAACAAAGCTATGTCAGCTATAAGCTTTATTTTAGAAACAAAACTAAATCAGTTGCTTTTATTTTAGAACTAAAATTAAGTTGGTTACTTTTATTTTAGAAACAAAACTAAATTAGTTGATTTTATTTCATCCAGATATTCTTAAATTTATGTAATGGCTAAAAACACAATAATGAAGTTATGCGGGCAAAACTGGAACATGCAGTGTTCCACTTTTGGCCACCTGCATGGCCAAAACTGGTACATAGGGTAGGAGCTCCAGTTTTGGAAACTGCACCAGATTTGGTCACATTGGATCTGTTTTTCCAATAATTAACCAGTAATTTCAAATTAACTAATAAGAAGCATTCCAATACTTTAAACAATCCTTATTTTATTATTTTCAATCTAATTGGTTCATTTTTTTCAAACATGTGACTTGTAAAAAAATTAATTGCATGATCATATATTGTATACTCACAACTGTTAAGGCTTTTGTTAAGGAACAAGTATTTGCAGTTTTTCATCATGAAGCTCTCAGAATTAAATGATTAATCTAAAACTGATTACCCTTAAGGTTTATGAGGTAAGCTTTCTTTTTATTCTGATTTCATATCAAAATTAATTATTTTTAAGATCAAATAGGTGGTGGCCAAAACTGGTACTTTAAATTTACTATATGTGTCAGTTTTGGCCATGCAGGTGGCCAAAAGTGGAACACTACATGTTCCAGTTTTGGCCACATGACTTCATTATTGTGATTTTAGTCATTACATAAATTTAAGAATATCTGGATAAAATAAAATAAACTAATTTAGTTTTGTTTCTAAAATAAAAGCAACTGATTTAGTTTTGTTTGTTTTCATTTTACATAGTAATGGCTCCAATTAAAAGTAAGAAGGCAGGTACAGTATTTCCATAAAAAAATTTTACTACTTACCATCTAAAGTTGGTAATGCAGTTAAGGCCATTCAAAATGGAATGTCAAAAACATCTCCATTTTGAATGTTTACCTCACATTTATGTTAGAAAATTTCAACTTGAGGAACCTGACTCGAGTGATGAGGAATATTCTTTTATATGCATGGATTGCTCTAATTTTAAAAATGATTCTGATGAATTTGATTAATGTTGCAATTAAAAATTATAAAAATACATATTTGTGAATATTGTTAGCGAGTATAATAATGCAAATTCTTGATTTATTAGATTTTTAAAAAAATGCTTTTGCAATATAAGTTTATTCCTCTCCCCATTTTTTGTCTCATATTTTATAAAAAAAAAAAAAATGCGAGTATATATAGTTTGTATTTTATCAACTAAATTAAATTATTGTTTTCTGCATTCCTGTTCCTTTTTTTTAAAAAAACTGCAATCTGTAGCTAAAATCATCTTAGGTAACTTTTTTACATATCTTTATAAATTCCTCAAAAAAATCACATTCAAAATAACAGAAAATAATGTACTATAATATATATTGCATAAAAGTGATTTATTTTTACTTAAAATTCATTTAAATGTCTGTTAAAAATATAATATTAGTGTGGCCAAAACTGGTGCATAGAGGTGGCCAAAACTGGTGCAAATTGGGTTAATTTATTTAAAAATTCATAGCTCTAAATCTAAAATATTCTACAGAAAAATTTTATAACTAGCAGAAAGCCAATAAAATTTGCTAAAGAATAGTATAAGTATGATTTAATATGATTTAAACAGTCATCCACTGTGAAATTTCCATTTCAAATTTTCTCTTAAGGTGGCCAAAACTGGAGCAACTACCCTATAGCAAATTTAAAGTACCAGTTTTGGCCACCACCCATTTAATCTTAAAAATAATTAATTTTGATATGAAATCAGAATAAAAAGAAAGCTTAACTCATAAACACTAAGGAAAATCAGTTTTAGATTAATCATTTAATTCTGAGAAACTGATGATGAAAAACTATAAATATTTGTTCCTTAATAAGAACCTCAACAGTTGTGAGTATACAATACATAATCATGCATTTAATTTTTTTACAAGTCGCATGTTTGAGGAAAATGAACCAATCAGATTGAAATTAGTAAAATAAGGATTGTTTCAAGTATTGGAATGTTTCTTATTAGTTAATTTGAAATTACTGTTTAATTATTCAGGGATGAGATTGGCAAAAAAGAAAAAGACTGAAATCATACGCGAGCAAAACATTTGTACCATAATTTATACGCGGAAGATGTTTTAAGAAGTAAAACATCAGAACACACAATATGATGAAAATATTACACTATAATAATTAATAACTTAATTATTTATAATTCAGTATGTATAAATAAGAAAAAGAATATTAAATTATTATTAAATCATTCACATTAAAAGTTAAAAAACAAGTTTAACACATCACGTGCATCAGAAAATACAAAATTAGACATTAAAACATTTACCGCCTGTACATCACTGTGATTCAACATACATCCAACAGAAGTCTGAGAAGAATTATATTTAATAGCCTTTTGATAAAAGTTAGCTCAAAAAATAAATAAAAATAAGGACAAATAATTTCTTTTGCTTCATGCAATTGTGTAAAGTGTATTAGCTCTTTATAAATTATAATAATGTATCATATACTGATTTCTGTTTTATTTCTTTTATTTTTATACATTTTTGCAAAAGTAACAGCACAATGTTTTGCACCTTATAAAGCAAGAGGGGTCGAGATATTGTACAGTTACAATGTCAGATTCATTTAGCATTACTGCTATTTGAAACCCTTTGAAACATTTCCTTAATTGTTAAAGAAGTGGTTTTTTTCCGTTTTTTTAATTGTGTGGCTTATTGTTGGTAACAGATCTCCATTAACACGCTTCACCCCTTGTTTTGGAGGCCTCCTATCTTTGACAGATTTTTCTTCAATAAAGGATGTGTTTGCATCCTCTGCAAGTTTATTTTCAGTAGAGGCTACAGTTTTTGCACAGTCTTCATTAGTATCTCTCTGTTTAATTACTGGCATAGTTGTCGGGACTACACATCTCTAGAATGCCTAAGTAAATCAGGTTTTATTTTTTTACTTATGTCTTATTCTCTGCTTTTTTTTGTTTCATTTGCACACAGCTTTTTAGTTGCCTCTTTTGACAGAATGCCGTCCCGTGTCCCCGTATCTGAAGCCTTTACAGCAACCGAACCAGTTGAATGGACATGGGACAGGCCTCTTTTGACAGGAGTTTCTTTTTTTTATGTAGTTTATTTGTTTTTGTTCCATTTTTTTTTATTTCTTCATCTAGGTACGACCTACAAGATGACCTTAAGTTTCCAACTAATTTTTTTTTTCAACATGTTCATGCAATTTTTTTTTTTTTGCAAAATATGCCAGAGGTTTTGTTTTCTGCAAAAAGGTGGTATTTAATACTTTGAAAGGCACTTAATGTTGGAATGTTCATCCTTGTAGAGTTTACCGATATAATGTTGATTCGTCAGTAGAAGATGAATCAGCTAGTTTCCTAGCCGGTGGAGTTAAGCCGCACGGTCGAGCATATTTTAGCAGAATTTTCTTTCGAAAGCGGAAGATAGAAAGGTTTCTTTTCTTTGTGTGAAAGCGGAATTTTTGGAAGAAAAAGCAATTTTTTTGCGGGTTAAAAAAAAAAAAAAAAAAAAAAAAAAA
>BGPR01002466.1:143019-176316 GCA_013235015.1 Araneus ventricosus | reverse complement strand
GGGCAACTATTTTTGTCATTCTTCATTTGCAATAAATCTAGCCATCACGCATTATGTGTTACATTATAGCAAAAGAATAAAAGAAAGAATTCCAAAAATTTCCATAATAATTTCTATACATTTCTTTAAAACGTGATTTCTTAGTAAAATAATAAAACTTGGTTATATCTTAAAAGTAATAATTCATGTGGAAACAATAGTTAAGCAATAGTTAACAATAGTTAGTTGTTAAGTTCACTTTAACATTCATTCAACTTGTGTTCTACATTATGCTTCAACAATGAAGAGCATTATAATGCTCGTAGCATCCATGAAAAGTGATGGTTCACAGGCTTCAATGATTCCTATTGATAATTTCACAAATTAAACAATAATTTTTCATTTCGCTGACTCGTCTTTCATATACTGACTTTTAAAGAGCACAGGCCATAGTTTTCTTCATACATAATAAGAGAAATATATTATTGTGAATCATATATATTTTTTAAATAAATAATAATTATTGTCGACTTGCATTATTTAACTCTTTGGACACAAGTTTTATAGTAAATGTGCTGATTAAATATGCATCTGTAACGGAATAACCTATAAAATTATAAGTTTGAGTTATTGATTTTAAACGCTTTTATTGAACTTGACATCTTTCATGTTTATAGAGATGAAATTTTGCAATCAATGTTTCATTCACTTTCTGATGTGCTAGAGTTTTGAAATTTTGCACACTTGTGTATTCTCGATGAAAATTCACTATTTTAGCATTTTTAGAACATAATTATTAGTTGATCAATATATGTAACATATGCGAGGCACAATCTCGTACTGAATTTGAAAAAAGAATTACTTTCCAGATTCTATAATATTTATAATAAATTATGTTAAAGACTAAAATATAGAAACTAATTAAAATAAAAAAAAATCTATTTTTTCAGTAACCTATAAAAGTGTGTTTTTAAAATCTCTCCTTATTAAGTTTTCGCAGCCTTGAATGAGGGACTGAGGCTAAGGAAATCACTCGGTATTTTTAATTGAAAAAAATATTGGACAAATACTTTTTAACAAGAAGTCCTCCTCTCCAGACCACTGGCCATTCATAGATGCTCTTTTTATCCGTCCCACTCCCTTCCCTGAGGGAACTGCTCTCTTCGGCTACTTCTTTTATCTCGCCTTAACGGTAACTTGCCTGTAGAGCTGCATCTCTCTCTTAGGTATTCTGTTATAACTTATGGCATTCTGCTGATAACGAATTATCAGCCATTCTAACGTATGTTAACAGGCCTTGGGGACCAGCGGACTAAGGTCTCTCTTTAAAAGTGCAATTCCTACGCGTTTCACGCAGTGCTTCTGACGCATTGCGGTTAGTATATGGTTGGTATTCCCTACAGAGAATCATACGATCTGCGTTTCTTGTACTAAAAGGTAATGAGAGAACGCAATTTGTTGTTATATTTCATGTTAGAAGGAGATGAAAACGAGGAAGTGGTATTGAATCTACCCGATGGCAATGCTGAAACACATACCATTTCCCAACCGAAGATTGGAGGAAGTAATTATTCGATACATGAAAACTGGAACCAGTAAAAAAATGATAATAAATTTAGAATAATTTATGCTGAACATTTCGAAGTTTCAGTATGTCCTCAATGTTGTCAAAGAATATCTCAAAAAGGATTCCTTTCTCAGACATCGGAACTCTATAACTCGATACGAAAAAGTAGATGCGAAATTGGGCTATGTAAAAATGAGCCCTGATGTATTAGAGATATTTTAATTTACATGGCATGAAAAATAAGGAGAGCATAAAACACATTAGGAAATACAAACTGAACTCAATATTTAAGTGATTGGCATATTTACAAAGCAGTGATAAGTCAACGTAAATGTAAAGAAATTTTCGAACCATTTCCAAAACTTTTTCTTCGTCTTCCAGTGTAAGAAGGGCTTTACCTTCGGACATCGTTCAGCAATTCTCCTTAGTGGTCACATCTATATTGCTCTCTAACTAGCAAGAACGCACAAATATACTTGCCATAACATCTATCACAGATATATGACCCATTATACAGGGTTGTCCATAAGTAGTGGACCACAGCTTGAATCGTCATAAATTTTAGTGGAAATTCATTTTCTTACGGGTTTAATTTTTAACAAATAGCAGAGATGTCATATTGGAATGTTCCAAAAAATTTGTCTTTTTCTTGCAAATTGAAATTCTGTAATGGCGACTAGTAAGATTCCTCTGGACTAACAAATTCGATGCGTACAACCGACAACATGAAGGAAGTTCATCTCTGTATGGAGTATGAACTGGATGCACCAAAGCCGAATACCATTATATGTTTAAACAAACGCTTCGATGCAACTGGCATCATAGTGGAAATGTCGCGTGCTGGGAAAGACCTAAAACTGTCAACACGGGCGAGAACAAGAAGCGGCTGGAACAGGTGTGGGTGTGGTCACCCCAGAAATCCAAATCAACACGCCGTCTGTCCGCAGCACTGACAATTCCCAGAACACCATTACAGCGAATACCACAACAGTACGTAATTGGTTGGACCAGACATTCCCTGGACGTTGGATTGGGCGTCGTGAACCAATTGAACGACCGGACCGCTGACCTGACCTGATCCCGCCAGACCTTTTCCTGTGAGATTATTTCAAGGCAAAATTATTCCCGCAACATCAACACCCTACAGGACCTGTAGGGTCTGATTATGGAGGAATTTACAGCTGTTCTTAATGAACTGTGTGCAAAATCGTGTCTTTGTGATTACAGGGCTGTATTGATACTATCTACATGCAAGTTCATCATACAATGGGAAACGAAATTAAAGAGGTGCGTGTTAAGAAATAAGCCATCTGTTTCCTTTCCATGCCTACACTGCTGGAAGTTCCGGTGCGTTGCAGTATGGTCTACTATTTATGGGCCACCCTGTAGAAAACAGTCTCATCAACATTCCATTGTTTCCCTATTGTGCTGCAAACGCATGCGTCAGCCGCTGCATTTGAATTGCGCCTGAAAACGACTTGTCGAGAGACGGCACAATTATCATTAAAAGTAAAAAAATCCATTAAAAATGTTGTAAAATTTTGATCAAGGCACTAATTGCAGTAATTAATTTAAATAAGATATTTGAAAGAGAAAAGAGAAGTAATGTAAAATTAAGTTTTCTATTACTTAATTTTGAATGAAGCAAAATATTCATGATGATACTTCTACAAATGAATAAAAATCAACCCAGGAAACTATCTTTTAAAACATATTATAAAATTATTCAATTATCTTTTAAAAAAAGAAGTGATGAAAGTTCTTGCCAGGTTACATATCATTTCGCTAAAACTGAATATTTTCTGAAATCACTAGATCATACAATGATGAAATCACCGTCTTCCATTCAGGAAATATTCATTTCATAGCGTAAGACAAAATCTGAAGAATAGATAAAAAAATGAAATATCGATCAAATAAGACCAGTTTAATTACCAGAATGTGGATCTGACGATTGTGTGTAGGAAACATGATGTTAAATTAATTGACTTTTCATAATTCCTATTTTTGCTTTATTAACCTTAATAACTTATAAGTGCCGTTTTAAAAATAAATATATTATAAATACCTTCAAACCAATTTTAATTTTTCGGAAACGATCTCCTGAAATTCCGAGGGTCGTTTCTTTCAACCTCCGTTGAACTATAAAAAAAGAGAAGAGTAGAGAACAAAATGAATTTATTCCCAAAAGTTATGTTCAAACATGGTTACTTTTCGACATAATCACCTTGAAGATTCAGGCATTTATCATATCGGTGGACCAGGTTTGTGATCCCCTCTTCGAAAAACGTTTCCGCCAGTGATGTGAGATGGATCTTAACGTTGCTTTGAATCTCTTCATTTTACTGAAAGCTTTGGCCTCCTATCCATTTTTTAAATTCAGAGAAAAGATGACAATCACTCGTCTCTAAGTCGGGGCTATAAGCCGGGTGATCAGATACGTCCCATTTTAACTGCCCCAGAAACTGCTGGGTTATAACTTAATTATGAGGGCGGGCGTTGTCATGAATGAGGACAGCTCCGGAGGTCAGAATGCCTTTTTGCAGTCAACTTAAAACTGCGTTGATCGTTTTCCACAAACCAACTTTCTACCTGAAAAAAGCGATTAACACTACGTAACTCGCACTTGGCGGGAGCATTAACTCTACTATCCATGCTTACGTGCCGACAGATCTGTTCAAACTGGCCAGCTGACGTCAAAAGTAGTTGAGGTTATGGTTACAGACATGCACAGTCGCTCACCACGCACCCCCACTTCCTATCACTTGTCTGCTTGTTTAGCAGCTCGATCAGAGGTTGAAAAAAATGACCCTCGTACATAAAAGTAAAATCTAAATTGTCTTAAATTTTTTAAAAATTGTAGTGAACTTTTCTTTACATTTCTTCATTTTATGTCTTTTGTGACCTTGCAAACAACGGACATCAGTAAATTTCTTTTTGATACCTAGATCGTCGGGTATGAAAGCAATAAGATGACCTGATCCTGCTTCAAAGATGCATAGGCAGTAACCATTTATCTGTAATGACCACTTCGTATTCTGAGTGGAAGAAAAGTTTCAACTGTAATTTATTACTTAGAAAGAGTCAGTGAGTTCTGCATATCTGCAAAAAAAAATGCCTTTAGCCAACCATTACTTTGTGGCCTATAATCACTGTGTCAAGTGTGATGCCAACTTCCAGATAGTACAGTAAGTTTGCAGCAAGTTTGATTTGACTTACTATGCAAAATTTGAGCGCCAAAAATTGAATCGAACTTTAGCAAGTTCGATGTGACAAATAGCGCCACCTCTTTGCAATCAAACTTGCAATTTTGCAAAACAAGTCCTGCAAAGATAGCATCAATAAGAGATATATTATTTTGTCTCTGTTTTAAAAAAACATCCGATTTTATAATAGCATCTCCTGATCTGTAATTTTTTTATTAATTCAAAAATCAATGATAATTTGTGAAAAGATAACTTTTATAAAAAAAATTTCTTGGAAACATTTCCACTCTTTTACCAATATATCACTCTCACTTTTAAAGAAAACTATATCGCCTTTTCTTAATGCGAAATTTTAACGCTTTATAAACAAAATTAAATCTGAAAAAAAACAGTCAGTGTTTGTTGAACAATATAACTAGACATTTTGTCCTATTTTAAAGTAATTAATTTTGAACTCTTAATTTCATAATTTAATTTACTAGGCAAAACGTAGTTGATTAGAAATCAGCCTCTCTTTGACTTCAAATCATATATTCAACTCAAGAAATTAAGAAATCCAGAAAAACATATAAAAATAAATTGTATACGAATCGAATCGAACGATGTATTAGTTGAAATCTATCTTCCTCTCAGGAGTCGACTGGCTTCATGGTTTGCGTCTCTCGCTTCGGAACCGGGAGGTCGCGTGAGTTCTATCCCGGGTTGTGTTCGTACTCTCTTTGCTTTAATTTGCAATAGTGTGCGGCGTTTGCTGCAAGTCTGTTTCATGGTGACTGGAGCTTTCTGCCAATCCTTATGGTTGCAAGCTTACTGCAAGCTTGCACTCTTTGCCATACAAATTTATGGCAAGCTTGTTGCAAACCAAAATTGCTATCTGTTGACTCGACCGACAGCGGTGACAAATCCATGCTCAAATTCCCTTAAATACTTTTCGTTTATTTGGTGAATATTGTCCAACATGCAAAAACATGTCATTTAAAGTTACAGTCATCCATATTTTTTATATGAATTGTTTTAATCATCATCGATTACGCTTTTGGCGCATCATCATCTTCCAATGGTTATGACTTTGTGCGAGAGTACCATCCAAGCACATTTTTAATTATGAAAGTTATTGGTTTTCATCATTTTAAATTACGAGTTTTACGAAAATATTAACTTTGAACTTATTTTACGCGAATCATATTCTTTAAGCGACTTTATTTAAGGATCTTTAGATTTCTAAATTCATTTTCCTGTAACTCCAACCATATCATTGGAGCAGTATGGTCAAATCTAGCCCTTCCGCCATAAAAAAAACCAAACTAACAACAATTGTACGAATCAATAGAAACCATTACAAATTAAAATTTAATAATTATATATTAAACTGAAATAACTTATTTTAATTACAACTTATATTTCAAATTCACCTTTTAAGTCTCCCACAACTTTGGTGTGTTAGAAAGATTATCAAAATGATTTTACAAATGAATATGTTTTGTTACTTTGTTTTCGGAAAATGAGCGCATCTATCATTGTCAGACATTGTTCCGAATCTTTCCTGACACTTTTAAAGTAACTCTTTTTTAACAACTTACTTTTCTCTAATATTGGATATAGCAGAGAAACTGGCGAATTCAAAAACACCACAAGAGAAACAAACTAATTTACAGCAACATGAAACAAATATGAAATGAAAGCACGAACTTTCACTATTTGTGATAAATTCTTTGAATATTCTTTGTGCATACAATTAATGCTGTAACATTACAAAATCTCGATATATGATAAAACAGGATTTCCGACAAATTCCAGCCGTATTATCTGCCACGTTCAACCTTCCTTCCCTTCCGCATCTTTTTTTCCATCATTTCTTACCCATAGTTTTAATGTGTGAATGGAAGATAGTGGATCATTGCGTGCGAGATTAAAATGAGTTCGGAATCTACATTGAGGGATCATGTTACCTTTGCTGATGTAAAACGTCTGTTCTTCAGACATACGTTTTTTCACCGTTTCTTACCTATAATTTAATATGTGAAGAGAAGGAGCTTGATCCTTATGCGCAAGTTTAAAATAAACTCGAAATATGAAATGCTTGTTGTCCGCCATCCACAAATCTACCAATCTAGACCAGAGGCTCCCAACCTGTGTACCCTTGTGGTCCACGGCGCATCAGTTGGGGGTACGTGAAAGTAATGGTGGTAATGCTGGAAAATGCAAAACATAAAGTATTACTTTTGAAAATTATAAAATTTTGCCTACAAATGTTATTAAGTTATTTCGAGTTGTTTGACACTTAAGTTAATTTAGGCTTTTAACATTATTAATAAAAGCGTTTTTTAAGTAGACAGATGGTTGGGAGCGGATATACTCGTTGGCAGTACCTACAAATAAAATGTCTAATCAAGGGGTACGCAAGTAAAAAAAGTTTGGGAACCGCTGATCCAACCCAATTGCCAATTTTAGTCTCACAGATGAATCATTCATGTTTCTTCAACCTCATCTAACATAGTCTTCGTCACATAGCATATATCAGAGTAACAATGTCGTTCATGTCACTGTCACACTCTTAAAATATGGTTTATAATCTGGCATCGAAATTTTATTTCGTGAATCAAAGACATGTTTTTTTACAAAATGTTCCGAAACGCTTTCTTTCACAGTTCATTCAGACTTGCATATAATATACCGGAAGTATCCAAAGAGGACTAGCATATTAAACAAACATTTCGCCAGTATTTCTGTGTAGTTTCTAAATTTATCTTGAAATAGTCATTTATTGGTACAATGCTGTTAAAAAAATTCTATAAGTTGGTTATGCTTATCTTACTGCCTCTCGTTGATCTGAAATGAGTCTTAATTCCTGAGATCAAGAATCACTTTAAAGTGTCCGTAAAAAGCAAAGAGTATGAATTACTGCTCTACTTAAATTAATCATAGTTTCAAGTATCAATCAATCAAATAAATTAATAAAAGTGTTATGCTATTCTGATCAGAATTTAGTTCCGGAATAGGAAGAAGAAATTAATAATCCATATGGATGTAATCAACAGAGATTTATTGATGATTGCGGAACTTAGCAGCCGTTTTCAGCATATATCACGACACTTAGTATCCAACATTGTCAAGAAACACCTGTTCTGAAAATGTTGTACAACATGGCTGCTGAAGAACCCAAAACTGCACACTGACAAACTTTTAAGATAAAGGAATGCAATATTTTATCCTATGGTAATACAAATGTCTCAATTCCAACTATTAAATGTTGAAAAATAGCTTAACCCTTTCCAAGGCTGTGAGAAATATACTTACCAATAAATTCAACAATTTTTAAATGTCTATGATAAGCTATTTAACCATCTCTCATTACGTTTGCACTCTCTTAATAACTTCAGAAGACACAAAAATATTAATAACTTCTGTGGTTGCACATTCTGCGGTTTCAACAATAACTTTAGCCTCGGATAAATGAAGGGAGAAATTGGAAGACAATTAATTCGAGAAGATAACCTTTATTTCTTTTGGCCTTTCTCATCTGATTATATTTCTGTTTTATTGATTTAAAATCACAGAAGTTCATGTTACAATAAGTAAATATTGATTTTCCGTTTTGGCTTAGAAATTTCTAATTCGTAACAGTTGAAACATTTTCGATTGTTCCAGTGGAACTTCATAAAAAACGCAAGAATTATACTGCAAAGGATGCTATGGATTTATTTAATTAAAAATAAGCTATTCAATAATTGTTATTAGATAAATTTTTAACATAAAAACTGATTAAATAGAATTATTTTCACTAATAAGCTAAACGAATTTCTTTTTTATAAATCAATCTCATTCCCAAAAATATTTTAATATTCCATTAATAGAAAAAGCGGCCCTTTAAAGGGTTAACGATTGCCATATATTCGACGAAATGTTGTCATGTAGCAATATTTTTTTATAATGTATAGACTTAAAAATATTACATTTGAATTGGATAGAACTTCTGGCCATCGGCAGATATTAATTCTAAATCATATTTTATTACTTGCTGTTATTGCAAGTAATAAAATATGCTGAAATATGTTGCAAATACATCCAAATAAAGCAACTCCATTCTTCGTTAAATCGATTGCGATTGTATGTATCATAACTGGAACTCAAAAGCAACGAAAGCTTAAACTTGCGCTTAAATAATGATGTAAACTTGAGTTTTATTATAGTCTTCTATCTAATTCAGCTTTCGTTAAGTTTCCTGAACTGACATCGAAAGAAAAATGACACTTGCAGATTACATTGTTGAAAGCATCGCATGAACTTGGCTGTTTCATTCAAAAATGCAGTTTCTCCCATATAACGTTACACGTTTAAAATCGAAAAATATCCTTTATCTTATATTATGAATTAGTTATAAGGTTAAAAATTCAATTTCTCTTCTCTTGTAAGGCATTTATCAAGATGAGTATCACTGAAACGAAATCTGCTCTTCGATCCGTTATTATTCTTATTCAAAAAAGAGCGATTCTGGCTCGCAGAAAAAAATGAAAGAAATAAGATTTATCGTCGTTTCTTCAATGCCATTCCTTCGATCCTATTTATAGAATGCGAAATACACGATATTTCACTCGTTTGTTCTTTCAAAGGGGAAAGCAGCAAATATCGAACGTTCCAGATCTGTAAACAGAGTTGAAAAATAAATCAACTTTTTTTTGTTTGTAAGAAAGATATGGCAAAAATGAATAGTTATCTTTTGTTATTATTATTTCGGGGGACTTTCGATTACCAGAATTATCGAATGTGGCTTAAATCGTAAAATCAATCTATCTTCTGTCGATGCAATAATATCCATTCGGATTTGGGTGGTAATTTCATCAAAACCTAAAAGTTTCAGGAGTATGAAATGCCGTTTGGTTTTCATATCCTGTAGGTTACTTTTTCTGTTAAATTAGAAATTTATTTTTATTAATTTTATGACGTACTGTAGAACCTATCTAAATCAGCAGCGACACGATCTTATAGATGTATGTTAAGAGATTTTTTTTCGGATAATTGAATATATGTGCAAAAACTAGCACATTTCATGCTCATATTTTGTGATGATACCTTAAGAAATTGCAGCATGCGAAAGTCGTTTCTCATGTTTTGCGATCTATAGCCATAATTAAATAAATAATAACGAAAATAATACATATTATTTAAAACAAAAATGTATACCTGTAATTTTATATTTCAGACAAAACAAAATTAAATAATAATTAAAAACTTTTCCTGCATATTAGCGCAAGAAAATTACGAATTTCTAGATGTACTGACGTATAAATTCGAATATCTAATTGCTTACAAGGCTGTGGCCGGAGTTTTAAAAATTCACTGTTGGGAGAAACTGTCACAATAAAGCTTCATAACATCATATGCAGACATAGCAAAACATTCCTCTGCAATTCTTCGCTTGCTTCCTTCCACTTAACTGCATTGGTCTGCTTTTCGTTATCATCTTCATCTTCATCCTTGTCTCATGCTCATTATTCCTGCTCCTTTCCCAATACTTGTCCCTATTACTAGTCGTCATCAAGAGAGTGGCAGGAAATAGCTCACACCTGTTGTAAAAGTGATTCACTGGTGCTTAATTACCAGATTCTTTTCATTTATTTCTACCAATCAAGGTTGTAAAACACTATGTACACTATTTACAACAAAAAAGAATAAGGTGTAAATTATAAGGCTGCAACTCCATGCCTTCCATCCATTCATCCGATACAGTGCATGCCGCACTCTCAACATCATGATTGCATTCTTAAAAGACGCTCAACAGCGACACCTAAGGGAGCGGAACTGTAACACTCCATCAGTGGATAAGAAACTGGCAACAACATCCATATCCAAGCCTGCATCTCCTTCTCTCCCCAAATGGCTACTTTTATTGTGAATCCAAAAATTGAATTTAAATTTATATCTTATAAAGTCCTTTAATTTTGACTGCACTGGGTGCTGAATAAGAAATATTTTAGTGGCGCTATTAGCAACTTCAAAACAGTGGAATGTTTAGATCTTAAAATGTATACAGTTAAAGGACCTTATCCATTAGTATATTTTAGTATTAATTTACCATATAATCCGGAAATAAAACCTCTTTATTTTATTTTCCATATTTACAAGTGAGATTGGAAACAACAAGTGTTCTCAAACTTCAAGTTACAAGATATTTGTAAAAAGCAGACATGGTTAAATTTCCATGTGGAATTAACCCTTTCTAATCTGCATAAACCCAAACTTCACGTCCACACGTAGTACATAAACGTGGCTGATTTCAACTTCTACCATGACAAGTGAATAAACATTTCAGTCATGTAATTTTTAAACAATGCTAGTGTACGGTCATATATAATTACAAAGAAGCACTGTCCAACCTAGTACGTGCGAATAAATTCGAATAACTCGGTCACTACGACAAATACTCAGCAATTGTGGCCCCTGCATTATAGCCTCCATTACTGCCGAAACATGTGAGAGGACCCCTGCAGACAGAGGTTGTCTGAGACAGGAAGTAATCCTGAATTTCACCATTCCACCCACAGGAAGCGAGACTGCTTACTTAAAATGGCCCATTCTCATCCCACATTTCAAGGATGAAAATGTCATATATATAAAATAATAGCATTGATAATGACAAAAGTAAAGGTATAAGTTCCATTATAAGAAAATGCTTTTTTTTATGCTGGGTTTTCAAACTTAAAATTTTTACAAAGATAAGAAATGTTCAATTCGAATACTATTCTGATTACATGAAAGCAATCTCATTTCTTATATTTAAGATTACAGTTTGTCTTAAAAGCATCGGCAGTGTTTTCCGTTTCAAAAACTAATGTTTGTTTCTACGCCATCGTAACTGCTTGTGAAAACGCATTGAACTTTCTAATTATGAGGAAGTAAACATTTTGAAGAAGTCATTTTAAATGAAAATTCCAGATAAAACACCGTAGCAATCGTCCATAAACTGGAAACATTTTCCAGAAGGAAAAACAACTAAAAGAGATACAAGATCAAAAAAGAAGAGTCTGCAATCCCGCGAGACTTCTTAAAGAGATTTTCACTCTCATCGAAGCATTTCTCAAGAAATATTGACGCACACAGACTATACCCAAAAAAAATTTTTTCCGTGCGCTCTAATTTTAAATAAAGAGAAATAAAAACATTGAATAAAGTGGACAATGAAAACAACAAAATTTAAAGGATTGTTTTAGAGAAAGAAATGACAGGGTTTTATTTCTAGATAAAACATTTATAGAAAATTCGTATTCTTAGAGAGAAAATTTATTAAATGCTTCATTTCATATGACTTCTATACCTTTACAGTCGATGAACCTACCGTAAAGCAAATAATCTTACCAAGTAAATTTAAGTATACCCTAAAATGGAGTTAATCTAACGGATTAAATGAAGACAATGCAATTTCTTAATTCAATTTTTTTATTCATTGCTCATCTTCCGAGAAGTAAAATGACGTGGAGTTACACGGTATCAAAAGTAGCTCTTAGAAGAAATGCCTATCGTTCCTGTGCTGTTATGATGATATTTCCCTAGATGTGGTAGTTTAGATCTTGTATGTGCTGTGACATTGCACAAGAACACCGATAAAATACAAATAAAGAAATCTTATTTATATTTTCCAGACTGAGACCTCCAAAGTGAAAGTTAATAAAATCATTCGAGTTTATACCACTGATATTTAAAATCAAATTAAACTCTAATAAGCACTAGCTTATACGAGCCACTCCTTGTCTTCTGTGCCGTTTTTTAACCTTGATATTGTGTTTTCTGGAAACTTTTCTGCTCTTACAAGAATAAATCACAAATAATCATAAAGGAATCAAAATATATTATGTTTCTGATGCACGGGGAGCCTAATGAAATTTTAGTGGGTTAGTTTTCTTCAGACAAGGTGAAACAGCCAGTCCAACTTAATCATTTAGTCATTGCTACAAATTTTGTAGTTAGATTTTACAAATTTTAATAATGAAAAAAGTTTTAATTTGTTTCCAATATTTATTTTCCTTGTATTCATGATTAAGCTTCACATTATAAAAAATAATTAGCAATGAAATTAATCGGATGATAAATATAAAATTAACAAATTTCACTGAAGTTTTTAAAAAATCACTCTTAGCATAAATACAACATACATTTACAAATTTTGTACAAACACGCAAATATTGTTTCATCAAGAGGATATTTGCAAAGCTATAGGCGATATCCAAGAAATCCTCTGTATTTACCGCTATTGACCAAACACAAGTATGATTGATGTCCACCCATCGAGATTGCCTCTGGGAAGATTTATTTATAAAGCAAGAGTTCCGGATAATCACTGAGGCTCCAAAAAATGACTAAGATTAACTCATGAATTGAGTTTGATATACATCGAATTAGTAAGTACTCCTTTAATAAAACAAGTGTAAATTAAAGTTATGAGAAAAATAAATATCTACATATATTATTTATGTATTATTATCCACAGTGTTTTTTGGTAATGGTCCGGCTACAAGTGACATCTAGATCGACATAAGATTCTCTTAAGATCCAAGTGTGCAGTGGAGGCTGCAGTGGCCTCAGTGGCAAGGGTTATCTCGGAGCCGAAGGGTTCCAGTTCGAAAACCCGATCTGACTGAAAACTGCTTTGTATTGGCCTGCTGCGTAAACGTGCTTCAGGGACCAAAACCTGATTCTGGCTGGAGTGGCGCGGAAGTTTTGGGATTGGGTGCCAGCCCTGGTGTCGCCCTGTCACACCTGACCGCGATTCAAAAATTATGAGGTCCATCCAAAAAACAATATCCGTGTTGCTTTCAGCGGAGGTTCATATAACTTAACTAAACCAAGTGTGTTGTGGGTTGGAAGCACTATCTACCGTCTATGGCCAATCTTCCCTCCTACATGTGTAATACATATTTGAAGAGAGGGGGACGCCTGCCTCAGATGTCGTCCCCAGGCATATGATTGCAGTTCAGAATTACCAGGCTCATCCCAAAAAACTAAGAATAATCTCTCAAAATGGCGCATAAATCAGATAGTTCAAATCCATTCATTATTTTTAAATTCATTTAGCTTGAGAAATTAAAACAATCTAACAAAACGTCAGCCATTATGTTTATTTGGAAAGTCAGATAAGCTTGAGAAGCAAAATAAATAAGTTATTTTTATATATTAAATATAAATTACCAGCAAAGCAATTTCTTTGCTAAAAATTAGATTTAGTGTTCTTGGCAATGCCAGCTCTGTTTATCCTCAGATATAATGTATTAATTTTTAGGATTAGAAATCAAGATACTTTCTGAATTTATCAGAAAAGAATACAAAAGGATGCATTTTGTACTTTTCGTGTGAGCACTGCAGCCTTATTTACTGAGTTCTTAGATTTCGCAAAAAAATTGCACTCTCATTAGTACTGAAGGTTTCATAGGCAAACACCCATGTTTCAAATTTGCATATCTTGGACTATTCAAGCCATTCGGACATCTTTGTTTGAGATGCTTTAGAATAATTCTGTTTTTCATTTCTGTAAATCTATAGAATTTCATATTTTTTTCCGATCAAATAAAAATATTTTGATATAACTCTAAAGCCGGGGAGCTTTTACAGCTGGAATATTTTATTTGAATCTCTTAATATTTCACCCAACCTATTTGGATGTCTAATATAAAATACTTAATATAATTCATTTTGCGGAAAAAAATATTAAAGTATATGTTATTATTAATTTGGTTTGACATTTAAATTTTTATTGTAGATTGCAATGAAATGAATGTGTGTAATGAAATTTTATCCTATAGTATTATTTTTTGGATCAAATTCTATTTTAAATTCACCCTTTTGAATTTGACTCTTACCCTCTGATAAATTCCGGGTTATTCATAAGAATAATATTGCTACTATGTCTTTAAATTTGTATTGTGAGCTTCAAAAAATATCATCGAATGGAAGTAGAGATATCGCAATGGTCTTGTGCTAAGAAAGATAAACTGTATGATGTGAATTTGAAAAAATGAAATCCCAAATTAGCTGTCGACTGTCTGAAATTATTTAACGTTTCATTTACCCATTACCAATTGAAATCTATAAATTAATGAGTTGGTAGTCTGGCAAGTCTTAGAATCAGTAGGAAATGTTTGCTTAATTAATTATTATGATGAACAGTTATATAATCATAGACAGAAAGATTTAGAGAACGAAAAAAAACAAAAGTGAATAGTAAATTTTAGATTTCTTTCTTATTTTTGTACCAGAATTGCTATATAGTCAATTTATCAACTTTACTTTAAAAATAATCACAATTAATTATTAGTAATTATAGATTTCACCCTTAAAGATACACCCCACTCTCTGCATGAAAGCGTCCATGTCACTTGTGGCGAGACCTTGACAATATAAGAGAACTGTGGTCTTGACGCATGTCGCTGCACCCCGCTAGATACCTGCCTGAGAGAGAGGTCTCTCCATTCACATCACGTAAAATAACTTAGGAATTTCATTTATATATGTAAATTGTTCTAAATATATAAATTGTCTTTCATTAATTAATAGATACTGAGATATTATACGTAAAGAGTTACGTAAGAAAAGTTGCAGCAAAAAAAAGCCACTTATCTATGTCTGCAAAATAATGACAAGTGTGTTATTTTTAATTATTTTTTTTTTTTCTGCTTTTTATTTCAAGATAGATTCAAAACATCTTTACAATAAAGGTCAATAACAATAGGTATCTTTATCTTTCTAAATTTAATAATATTTTTTCTTATTTCAAAAATAAATTTTAGCTCTATTAGTAAAAAATAAAATAATCAACGTATTGTAAATTTTGGATATATTTTAATCTTTAAAGTTCTCCTCATAATTTTGACAAAACTTTATTTAAGATATGCCTAATTCTCTATTTTTTTCTAGTTCTGCAATAATCATCTGGCAATAAATGCTCTCTTTGTGAATTTGCTTAATTTCTGTTTTCTTGGAAGGAAAAAAAAAGAAGCACAATATTTTTGAAAAAAGAAAACACCCAGGAGTATAACATTTCTCCTGTCTTCTTCTCATTAACTTGAGGATATTAAAGGAAGAAGAAAAAATAGTTTCTAACACTTTTCCGTGATAAAATACCATTGAAGAAAAATCACTCATGGATGGTGAAAAGAAAGAACTTCACACAAAAATCTCATAACTCTGGCAACACTTTTAATTAGTTGAAACCTAAAAAGGAACTCCAATTAAACTTCTTTCTCTCCCTATCGGAATAATTAAAGAAGTAACAAAGAAATTCCTAGAATAGCTGTTGCCATTTGACTAAAATAAAATTATACAGAATTGCGAAGGAAAGACGTTACCTGCCCGCCACACCATTCATTTCCGCTTCTAATGAATGAAGATGAAAATTCCTATTTGTTCCGTTATTAAAAAGGAAACCTCTGTCACAAGCAAAAAAAAATTCGGAAAAAATTGCTCTTATAAATACTGCGATTTATCCATATTAGCATAGTCACAAATGGGATATCTCCTTATTTTTAAATTTCTTATTTTTAGTTGCGAATGTTCTTTTGTTGGATACTCATATTATTTTTATAAATCCTTAGACATACCTAACAGGACGACGCTTGAAGTTCTTTTGTCATACAAGGCATTCAGAAAATATTACAGTTCTGATGAAATTGCTGGAAAAAAAATTATAATTAATATTATTTACATATTGATTTTATTAATTTATATTAGATTTGAATACGTGTTCGGGATTATCAGGTTTAGGCAATATAACATACTATTTTAATCCTTCCAAGTCGGTAGTTGTTTCAAGTCCGTCTGGAAAAGATTAACGTCTTAATCATCGATAAAACATTGCAGTGACAACAATCGTCGCTGGGAATTTCAAAAGTAAATATCGTTACGTAAGTTCGGAGCTCTTGTACACGTGGCAATACCACATGCCCAGTGATGTGGGGTGGGTAAATACCCAGTGGGTAGGTAAATATTTTTTGGGTAAATACCCAAAAACTGGGTATTTTGCGGGGAAAAAAACTTTTCGAATACTGATTTACAATAAAACATACAAAGTTCTATAAATACCCAAAAACTTGACATTTTGCAAGAAAAAAAAAGTATTTGTGAATGGCGATTCAAAATTAAACTTAAAATTTATAAATACCCAAAACTGGGTATTTTACAAAAAAAGTATTTGAGAATGGTGATTCAAAAAGAAATATTAAATTTATAAATACCCATACACTGAATATTTTGCAAAAAAAAATGTATTTGTGAATGGATTTCAAAATAAAACATATAAAATTTATAAATACTCCTAACTATATACTTTGCAAAAATAAAAAATACATTTTCGAACGGTGATTCAAAATGAAACATAAAAATTATAACTATCCCAAAACTGGATATTTTGCAAAAAAAGTATTTGCGAATGGTGATTCAAAATTAAACAGATAAAATTTCAAAAAATGGGTATTTTTCAAAAAAAAAAAGTATTTGCGAAAGGGATTCAAAATGTGATAAAAAATATAATTATGTACCCCAAAACTGGATATTTTTTAAAAAATATTTGCGAATGGCGATTCAAAATCAAACATATAAAATTTATATACATAATACATAGTTTATAATTTTTTAAAGTTTTGAATAAATTATTAAAAAAAAACCAATTGCTAACAGGATTCAGAATAAAGTATTCTAAAACTTAAACGGGATCGGGGGATAATTTTGTTTTTCCGGTTTGAAGCTATGACACTTACAATAGAGTAATAATTTTTAACACCGTTTATGTTATACTAGTCGCCTTCGGCAATCATCTTTACGCCGGGAATATAATTTCAACTGACTCTCTTATGCATAATTTGATATCCATGGTTCCTTTAACAAAGTAATTTGAAACTTCAAATTGCGATAGAGATTTAACCCGCATTCTTTACGTAGCCTTGCTCTTGTTCCGTTCCTTGTCTATTTGAAAGTCCCTAATGGAGTCAAGCAACATCTAATTGTACGTAATCGACACGAACTATAATTTAACAAACTTGATTTCAACATCGAAATAGCGTGGCACGTTTTACGTCCAGCAGCATGTTAGCTGGCTTAAAACATGCCGATAAAATGAATTAAAACATAGCAACCATAATTGCTCAGTTAACTGGATTATTTCCTAATATCTTACTATCTTAAGAGTTTCTCTTACAGATTACACAGATAAATTGATCAAATATCAAAGAAAGTAAAATCCAATAGGATATTATCTTAGCTTTCAACAATGGAATTAAAATTAGAGGAAAAAATCGAATAACAACCTAATTGATATCATTAAAAGGATATATTTTTAAATTTTCAGATGTGTAAAAATCATTTTTATGGTGTAATATTTTCAGAAGTTATTAAGGAAAAATGCGAAAATTTCAAAAAAACGGCTACGAGGTGCACATTCCCACGTTTCAAAGTATGTTTGCACAAATTTCGTTGCTCTAGACCTAGGGGTCTGTCCTGTAGAGCACCAACATGAACCCATTCTCCTTTATTCTTAGTAGAGATAGACAGCTCCAATGAATCTTGTGATCCATAATTTATTCACATTGCCGTGCTGAAAGTCAAACATTCTTGTTTTGATTTAGTGAATGCATATTCGTTTACTTTATGTGTATAAATATTACTATATATTTTACGTTAAAAGTAAAAAAGGGGAAAAGTTACCTGCTTGAAGCTTTTAATGTTAAGAAAGGATAAAAGTATCCAATATAAGTACTGTAATGATGAGTATAAACATGCCAATGTAAGCAAAATGGAGAAATACATAAAAAATATTTCAAAAGTTCTATTGGATTAAAAAAAAGATTAGGAAAGGGATAAAATAGATGATGAATTTTCTTTTAATCAAATTCCAACCATGACAACTACAACAAATTTAGAGTTTCAAGAACATTTAAGTATTGTTGTTTATGATCCAGATGAATCCCATCTAACTAGGAAACTTTGTGTGAGTGTGTGTATCTAATGTATCATCAAATAATACAACAGTTTCAGCAACAAAAGAATTCAAATTTCTTGTTGCTGAAATTTTGTTACGAAGATCACTTAACTTTGTTGAAAGTAATATGAATAAATATTACTTTCAGAATAATTCTCTTTTAAAAACTGTTAGAGCTGAAACATCTGCTAACTTTTCATCAGCAACGTCTGGTATTTTGACTAATTAATCCAAAAAGAATGATAAACAATTGTATCTTTCATTTTAGTTTCTATTATCAGCTGTTTATCATTTTAATCCAAACTCATTTTCTTTTTTTCATTTAGTTAAAATAACTCCTATTTTTAAAAAGCAACAAATACATTATTATTCTTTTAGTCCTTATATTAAAAGAGATTGACAATTAAGCCACGTACTTTATGCAAGATCTATGATATAGCATTGCGTTTTTGTTTTTTCTTATTCATTTTTTAACCTTTATATAATTTAAAAGATTCATAAAACTAGATTTCTTCTTTTATCTTACCAATGTATATTCAATACATATTTATATTATATAGAGAAATCATATTTCACAGCAGTGCCTGTATTTTAACTGAATAGAGTTACCCGAAAAATAAATACCCAGGTAAATACCCTGGGTATTTACCCTTAAAAATAAATACCTGGGTATTTTACATCACTGCACATGCCCATCAGCAACGATACTTTTTCTCATGTGTGCCTGGGAGTTTTGTACGATTATTTGATTGAGCCGCTAATATTTCTAAATCTCTTGTTCTGGCCACAAAGTAGAGTAAATCCCCAGTGAACCGAACTCGGGTTAACAGAAACCCGGGTTATCCGAAATACCTCTGAAATCGCACATCCAAAAAACACGTACTGTACTACAGGGAAGTAATTGCGATGGTGAGACATTTTTTGCAAAGTCATCCCCACTTTTTACTTTTAAGCTTCCACAAGAAGGTCAGTGATCAATTTTAGAATGCTAAAATTAAAATCAATGCGCATAAACAATATTAATTACGATGCTGTTTACCTATCAGGTTCACTGCGGCCGACAGAAGGTTAACTTTAATAAAGAACGTAAGTTTAGCCCAAAAAGAGAGTTCCGAATTCGTTTTACACTCAAAACATTTCAGAACTAAATAGTGTATTTAAATGCAAAATAGTTACAGCTGTCCATAGCTTAACCGAAAAAATCATTTTCCGAAACGGCCCCCCCCCCCCCCCTCGCTCTAGTTTAGTTGATCGGGGTTGTATTGTACGTTTTGCTGCACACATTGAAAGTTCCTACTAGACACATGGTTAAAACTTCAAGCCAATGTTTCTAAGTCTATTCGAAAAAGGAATTTGGTTCCAAAACAATGGCAAGCCTGCAAACTTAATAACTGGTATCAGGAATTACCTGGAACCTACTTAAGAAACAATTGTATTGTTCGAGATGGATCTGCTATTTGTCCAACACGAGCATGTTTTCACATGCACATCTAGAAGATCATGCACGATACGCTAAATTGGCTCCAAGCAATATCGCGTTGCCAGATTGTAACTTCAGAAAACTTTTGAAAAGCGCTTAGAATATGCAGATATTTGAAAATAAATACTCCGACGATATGAAGCTTGTATTACTGTTGATAGTCACCCTTTTTAATATATATTGAAAAGAAAGAAACAGTACTAATTGAAGGATATCTTACATTAACTTCATTTGGCTCTCTTTCATTTTACAATTTTAGTCTCTTTCAACCACTAGGGCTTAAGTATATAATCTATGGATTCATTTTTTAGACGACATAGATTACCCTTGAACATTTGGCCAGATATTTTCAGACTCTCTGTCTAAAGCCTTTTAAGATCCTATCATAGAAAACAATACTTTGGCATTATATATTTCATCTGTGCATTCAATTGTCTAGTTTTGTTTCTTTCGTACTGATTAAAAATCCAGCGGCATTTAGAAAAGAGTAAATATTTTTGCATGTATTAAAAAATAAAATTCTAACTGAAAATTCACTCTGGAGTAAATGTATTTGAGTGCCATTCCATATGATCCTTAATAAAAGGTGACGTTTTCGTATTCGTTCAACATTTTATAGCTGTAATTGTTACAGACATGGGGATATGAGACGGTTTTCTATCTATATGCATATTTGATGATGATTGGAAGAGCATAATCTCTTTTTTGCACGAAACTGAGTTTCTTGTTGCATTTTTTTAATTCTGTGATCTTTCATACCCATTATAAGATTGAAAATTCATCCTTTCGACCTAACGCCTACACTGTATACAACAGCAATCAAAAAGAGCTACTCAGGATAAATATGAGCTTTGTAGGTGTTAAACTAGTAGAAAAACGATAAAAATATTTTAGAAGAATATTATTGAGGAATGTGTTGATATTATAGAAAGTCTCTGCTGAATCTAAATAGTATGAAAACAAATTAACAGCTGTAGGCTTCAAATCTCGACAGTACTGAGGGCGTCATTTGATCTAAAACCCAATCTTTAAAATTTCACTTGGTAACAATGTATATTAGAAATATGGACACAGCAATATCAACATAAATGTACTTCAAACTGTTCTTGTAATGATAATAAATAAGAAGTTTTAGATTACTGAATAATTTATAGTCCTGTCTTATACTACTTATTTTTAGATCCAAAGCAGAATGCCTAAATCAGCAAAATTGAAGGATGGATTTTATGAAAAATAAATTTTAAAATATTTCGTAGAAACAACCGGATTATAATTTCCCTTTTATTTTTTTTCTTTTAAATGTAATATACCTGTCTTTTAAAAGAACTCATTAAGGTTTAACTCACAAAATCAAATAAACCTAAATACTTCAGATAAACAGAAAATACTTTCTTTTAGTCATCTCAAAGATATTTTTATTTAAGCGGGAAATTCAAAACTCTGCAGGTGTGCAGAAAAAATCTGATATTCGAAACTCATCTTAAGCTTTAAGAGATGTCCGAATGGCATGAATGCTCCGAAGAATCTTAGAGTTTAAAAAACAGACTCTTTGTATATGTGACCCATTCAGAAAATATGCCATTTTTCTTTAACAGAAGCTAAAGAAGATTCAGAAGCATATATGGTTACATTGCATTTGCGAAAGGGAAAAAGTCATTCCCCTATTTCTATTAGAGACTGGAAAGCTAAAACCGTAGTCTTTTTCCAACAGTAATTTTAACCTTGTTTGAGGATACATATTGAGTTCATAAATTAATTCAGAATCCGAAAGTTTCGGCTAAAAAACTATTTTTGTTCATAAAGGCCAATTTAAAATTAATATCTAAAAATCTGAAATATATACATTTTGAATTGATTTTCCAATAGTTAGAATTTAAATTTAAAATGGCTAAAATATAATTTATTTTTCCTCAAATAATTTGGTTTCGAATAATTTCAGTCATTTCCGAAAATTTTCACTTTATATAATTTTCAGAATTAAAATTTTATTTTTGTAACGGAAGATCGTCTGTGATATAAAGCTTAAGCATTACATTTTTATATATGCAACTAGCTGTTACCCGCGACTTCGTGCGCAAAGAATTTTAATTATTATTTTTTAATTCACGAATGTAAATGTTTTGTTGCATTTTGAAAGGGAAAAGTAAAAGTTCTGACGGTTGATAATACTTAATTGGACGGCTGACAGGAGTGTACTGTACATGTATGCTGATATAGTTATGTAAATTGTTTATCTATGCTAATACACTTTTGTATACCATGTTATTTGCACGGATGTAGAGGTTGTGTGGGCTGGACACACGTGAACACGCCACATATAGTTGTCCATGCGAAAAATATGGTTTTTTCAACTGTACGCCTGCCACTTTCAGTGTCTGGTCCTGAGCCTGGCAAATGCTATTTTTAAAGGGATTTGTTACCTTTTGAACTGAGATGATAAATCCTTCGGTATTATCGGGAGGCGTGGAATTAAAACACTCTCTCTTCTCCCCATAACAGTAGCTTTCATGACGTTTGGACCTAGGTGTGTAATTTGCAACCGTGTGCCATTGCTCAGTCTCGGTATATCGAGGTTATGTTTTAGTAGTACTGGCACACCGACTTTCAATCTCGGCTTGTCGGATGGTGCCCCTGACAATTCTAAGATGTTGAAGAGCTCTACAGGATATAATGTTCCTTGTTAATGCCCATTTCCGTATCTACAGATGGATATTCTGTAATACCTCAGTGTGAAAATTAAACAAACCATCGAGAGATTAATTCACTAACGTCATTGGATCACTGTGTAACCGTATTAAAAGCTGTAAATCCTATGACAACTGGAAAACGGAAGTGTAAAGTCTTCTTTGTTGTTTATGGTCAAACAAAGCTATATTTTATTATATTATCTTTAACACTGGCAAAAGCCCGCGCGCGAAACAGTAACTTGGCTTGAATTTATTTCTATAAGAATAAAAAGCATTGTTATAAATTGCGTTAAAAATATTTTTTTAAACCTTTATAACAATCAGAGAAACACTTCATCGCAAAGAAATTATCATCTTTAGAAAGATAATTTTCTGCTCTTTAATTTGGCATAAAAATAATTATTATCTAATAAATGTTTCAGTAGTTATTGGCAAAAAACGTCTAAGCATTAGGCTTAAAAGATTCTAATTTTCGTTATTTAATTAAATACCTTAATAACTAATTAACTCTGAAAGTAAGAAGTAACACCTTTGACCTAGAAATATACTCTAGAATGTCGTGTGTAAATTTCATATCGCTACCATTCACCGTTTAGGAGGAGTTCTTGTGACCGACCGACAGAGAAATACATGAAATTTCTGCCTTATTTTATAGATATTTATAAAGATAAGCAAAATTTTCAGAAATAAAGGTAAATTGTTCAAAGTCTAACCGTCGCCTTGCAACGGAGTAGCTATAAATTTGCGTTATTTCCAAATCGTCTGCACGTAATTAAAGTTATTAAACTTTAAAAAATTATTAATAATTGAAGAAAAAATCTCACAGAAATAAAATTGGTATCACTAAAAAGGTAAAAGTTTGGACTTTAAGATAGTATAAAAATAATTTTTATCGAACAATTTGTTCCGAAGTTATAGCGGAAAAAAAGGATCACGTGATAGTTGATTTTAAAAATAATTTATTCCACATGTTTTCGCATTCCTGAAAGATCACGTGACAGTTGATTGAAAAATAAAATAATCTTCAACGAGAATCGCTGAGTCAGTGGACTTTGTTAATTATAGTTATCTGTAGTCAAAAATAATTAATTTAACGTGATTTCACCTAGCCTATGTCCGTTCTTGGCTTTCAAGCTACAACTCTGCCAATTCTCATCCAAATCGGTTTTGTAGTTTGGTCGTGAAAGCGTAACAAACAGACAGAAAGACAGACAGACAGACACACTTTCGCATTTATTATATTATTAAGGATGAATACTCCATCATTTCACATTTCAAAACTGGCATCGTTAGAAAGTTTTTATTTAGCAATTATTTTACATTAGTTTGGATACAAATTTTATTATAAACTGTAAATATTTTCAATTTGGAACTCATTATTGATAAATTTTTATTTAAAAAATACAGCGTTCAGTAGTTTTCAAACATGATTATTAAAATAATTCAAAAACCGCTTAAACAAAAACTGTGGTGTCTGTATATGAATTTTATCAAGAAATTAAAAAATAAAATGAATGAAAATAACAGTAATTACTGAAAAGTTATATTAAAACTGAATTATTTGGTTCGGTTTCCGCAACACGTGTGAAAATCAATGAATATTTAAAATAGAGCTAAAAATTCAGATTGCCAACATGAAGACGAAAATAAGAAGTAAATTCTTACATATTTTACGATGAAATTATTAACAATTTTTAGAGGTTTTTTTTCTTGAATTGAAGCGAATTACCTTATTAATTTCCAGGGTCGATCTCTTTATATAAAGTTCAGAAGGCCTTCTTTAATATTTCACCATAATTTTTATTTTTAAATTATTTCTTTTATGTTTCGGAACTTCATTCCCTGTAATAAAAGAGAAAATAGCTCTTCAATAAATTTGTGAGTATGGCCGTTAAGAGATATGAGGTGTAATTTATATGCTAATTTCAATACCCTTCTTCTAATATATGTTGAAATAAAATCTGTGACACGAAAGAACTAAAAGATAAATTAAAATGATCATTTTAAATTTATAATGCATCGAAATAAAAAAAAATTAAATACACACTACAAAAACTGACTACAGAAACTAAGTACAGATGATTATTTAAAAATGTTCTCTTTAAGATTTAGATTATTAGATGGAATTTATCAGATGGAATTTTTATTTATCTTAAAATATTTTTCTGCAACTGAACTTTTGGAAAAGTATTGACAAAAAGTATTCTTTTAACACCTTTTTGAAATAAAGGGTGAATATAACTAGAAATGAATTATTTTTTAAATCATTTATTTAATCATAGGTGATGAAAATATGATAATGTAAACTTATTGCGCTTTAATAAATTACGTTCGTTTTACAGAAAAATCGTATAATCTGTGTTTTAATGCACTTTTATTTGAATTTGTCATTCTAACAGATAATCAAAATATAAAATGAATATTTTTTACCGTTATTTAATTAATGTAGAAATATTTTCTTCAAGTCAAATATTTTTTGTATGAAAAACAAATAAGTATCGCCATTTGCAATAGAATATGCAGTTTTTATGTAGGGAAAATATTTAAGTATTTCTATAAAAATAAACCATGAAAAAAATAATTAATCAATTTTCTTAAAAATTTCTGAATGTATAGAATTTTATTTCATTACCATTGATTTAATTGTTTATACTGGATGTAATTTGAGAACAAAATTTGTTTTAGGTCTACAACGTATATAACACCACATAACATGAAGCTACATCCTATCTTGTTCGTAGGTTCCAGTTTCAATTCCGCCGCATATGTAGGTCCAACACAAATTAAATATACTTGTAAATCAAGTATTCTCGCTTTGAATGAGAGCGCTGATGCTCAAAAACTACGGGATGCGCAACTTCAAATTAATAGCCATGTCCCTAGCATTCCTCGCGTAGATCTATTTCGAGGTATAAATCAAATCGCAGATTATCTTCAGTTCCTAATGATTTAGTTGCTTGTTCTTGATAAAATATTTCTAATACAACCAGTTGACACACTAAAGAGCTTTACAAGCATTATTTTTCAAAACTATATACACTTTTAACTATACTACTATACACTTTTTACTATACTATAAAACTTTATACACTTTTATATAACTTGTTTCATGCTTGCAATCACGGAATTTTGTAATCGATTTTACTCTATATACCTGATGCGATAGCTTTTTCAAATTTTGTACAATTATGCATTCTCAGTGACAATAAAATATTTAATATTTCCAGAATTGAATTATCTGTTGATTAATTGATTTAATTAAATTTTTATTCCGTACATGTGGCGCCACCAGGTAACGAATATGAGGAAATCTGATTTTAAACCGAATACAATATTTCTAATAATTAAAATATAAAAGGTAGAATTTAAAAATCCTGCTTTTTAGCACACTAACAAAAGTGTGTTTTAAAAAGCTCTTTTTACAGCTCAATGCTTAATAGCTTCAGTGATGGTAATAATTTGTTACTTACAGGTGGCAATAATTTGTTAATTACACCCTGTAATATTTGTGTAAAATTTATCGTAGTTTCACAAAAAATCAATACAAGTAGAAGCAAAACATGGGCTGCCCGGGATACGGCACTAAATTACTAGAGACTGTCAAAAAAATTGCTTACAGCGTATAGCAAAAATACAAATAAATAAGGTTAAAGTTGGTTTTCTGCTTCCCGAGGAGTTATGAAAAATTTCCAACTCAGCATTAAAAAAGTATCATGAATAAATGGTGCTCTCTTCACTTAATTTAAGGTGTGTTTTGGAGGTTTTTTAATAATTTTGTCTAAAAATTTACGTGAAAGATAGCATTTATAATGGACTTATCCAATCAATTTTTCTGAAAAAAATTGTTTTCATAGCGTGTCTACATTCTTTGACAAACTTCAATCAAACAGTTATCACAATTCTTCTAATTTGAAATTTCAGAAATGAATAAAGTTTATTGCCTGATATGAAAGTTAAGAATTTGATCAAGTAAAAACCACCTTTTGGGGGTTAGGGGAAGTATATATATCGTTGTTGTTCAAGCAAAATTCATAAACTACAATTTCGAGATACAGTCAGTTTCATAAATATTATTTTACAGAATTCTAGCTCCAACGGCTGGTTTACTGAAGTTTAGATAACAGGAGTTAGCATTCCTATCTTGAAAACGGTACAAAATAGCGGGAAAATATCAATTACAAAGTTGTAGAGCATTATCGATTTAGTACAAAAAGACACCTTGTGCACATTAAAACGAAGAACAGAATGCTTAAAATGCACATTTGTTTGGACGCGATTTCCGAAACTGTGTAGTCACAAAACAGGTTAAAAATCGAAAAAACCCAATTATTTATTAGAAGATACCTTTATTTTCCGGGTTCAAAGTACTCTCCGTCATATACAATACAGATTTGAGACCTTATTTGAGTTTCCCCTTGCACATGTTTTTTCATAAAGATGGTGCGCTAGCCCAAACAACAGTAATACATCATCGAAAGTCCTGCGATGTTGGCGGAAAGGTCGCATAATCTGCTATTTGAGTTACATCAACAGGAAAAATTATATTAGGGTTATTTTTTTGCCTGAAAAATAATATTTTCTCCTTTTGACCATGCCTTGGGGCGTCACAATTTTGAAAAATGCGGATGCACAAATTTGCATTTTAAGCGTTCGTTTCTTCGTATTAATGTGCACAAAGTGCCTTTTGTACTAAATCGATAACGCTCTACAACTTTGTGATTGACATTTTTCCGCTATTTTGTACTGTTTTAAAGATAGGACCACTAACTCCGAAGTTTGCCACCAGGTAGCGTTGTAAATAGTTTCATCGCATAGCCCATAGACGTTTTACTATACCTAGACACTACTTTCATGACTATAGCTGCCGTCCTTCTGAAGTTAAAAGGGGGTAGCCCTTATTTAAGTGGAACACTGTATAACAAAAAAATTAATTGTAAGTTCTAATTCACTGCAGTAATCCGTCAAAAGGCTTTTTGTGGACTTAGTGGTTTTTGCTTGAACGACGGCGATATATTTTTCATTACTCCGAGTACCAGACTTGACAAGTCACCACTAATACAGATCCAGCTAATATTATTTTTTATTTTCTTAAAACAGAAACAACAACTTTAATCTCGTCCGTAAAAAGCTTTATTTCAGCTTCAAAGTATATCTCTTAAATATGCCCATTAAAGCATTACTTTGCCCACAACACTGAATACACACACTGACATTATAAACAACTATTAGATTTTAACAAACGTCAAGAAATCCCTAATATGTGTTTACCCGATCCTAATAGCCCCACTTATTGTAGCAAAGTGTAAAATATTCATGTCAAATGATCCCTACAAGAGCCGGAATCCAACACGAAGCGTTTTAAAAATCAATATTAATTAGAGAATGTATGTGCAAGCGCAATCCACATCAGACAGGGAGGATTACCGAAGTAAATATACATAATTTGCTCACTGCACACGGCCTGTAAAAGCTGTTAATCACCCCCGAATGAAATTTTCATCAGGATGGCTTATTTATGATTTCGGTAAAATTAATCAGGGGGTGTGCGATTCATATTTTAATTCTGCGAGCTGCAGCCTTGATAGAGAAATATTACGGGCAATTACTCCTGGGTAGGGTTACGAGTGACAAATACTCGCATTTTTCACGATAATGGCGCTGACAACTCGATGCAACTTAAAAGTGGAGATAAATTACGCTCAATAAGTTGCGAGTCTCTTAATTGGGCGTGATGATGATAGTGGCAAAACATGATTCATATTGCATGCAACTGAGATTTATGGTTGTGCATACATAATTCAATTTGTTTACGGGTTTTATAAAATAGGTCGTCTTACTTATTTTTATTTACATTGTATTTAACGTGGAATTTTATAATATCCATGTGTGATTTCCTTGAGTGGGAACTTTTTAAAGATTGGGTTTGAGTAACGGTTCTCGTCTTTTTACTTTTTGGTTTATGAAGTATAGAATGGTTAGGGTTACCATAATAATTTTAGTTGAAATCCGGACACGTCGGGGAGGGGGCAGGGGTCTTGGAGGCATCAAAATATGGTATATAATTCTAATAGCTGCTTACCAAAGATCTTCTTTCATAACACTAGCACAGAGTTTCGGGAAGAGAAAAAAATCAAGATGTCAGGAGATAAAGAAGATACAATTTTTGTTAATGTTTGGTAGATCAAAATTACGCTGATGAAAAATTGAATGAGACAAAATTGCTAAAACTTTTGATTTGTCAATAGTTTCAGCTGGACCCTGGATAAGGAGGTTCTTCCACATTCTCATTTCCTGTTCCGGCAGATACTTTTTGAATGAGATCATTTTATTCAGGAAAGTCTTAGCATATTTTATTTTTTCGTAGAATTCTGAAAAGGATAAAACGAAATACGTTTTGACATTCAGCAGCTCTTTCACAACTGGCACGGACTGCCTTCCTCTCTCAGCTGTTCGAATGCACCCCATCATCAAAAAAAAAAAATTCGCTCAGTGTCAAAATGCAAACAATGGGTTTTCTTTCAATAGCGAAATGACATCAGCTTTATTGAATATATAGGATTTCCAAAATTACAACAAAATTTCGCCAAATTCACTGGTGGGCATTCACTTGAAGGCTAGCTGTGCCATTTGCCCTAAGCCCGTTTTTATTTCACCCATTTTAATCAAACAATTACGCACGTCATTAACGTAGGCTCCAAAGTGTGCTACCGTAGCTCTTCGATCCCCCCTATTCCTCCACGCCACTCGGCGGATTTCCGATTTTCTAACCTCTTCGCGAAGTCTTAGTCTAGACAGCTCATTTGACGTGCCGCTAGTCTCGCATCGGGTTCTCAAATGGATTTTGAGTTCGTTTGAATTCCATCGCTTCGAATCATTAGTTCCAAATTTCATAGATTTTCGACCTTGACGATTGCTTTTTCCTTCCTGTGTTCCAAAAATTCCATTTTAGAAGATATGTGAATGGTCTGCTTAAATCTGGACATTTTGAAGATCCGAACACTAGTGCGGACGGAGCTTGAAATCGGGAAATAATTATGAACGCAAGGCAACCCAAAGAATGGGCCAGTGTCGTAATAAATTTGTATAAACTAATTTGTCATCGAGATTTGCGGAATCTCCAAGTTTCAGATTTTCGTGAGCCCAAATATCCAAATTTTTAAATTAGGTCTATCTGTCTGTGAACGCAATAATCCAAGACGTAATGAGCTAGACGAACGATATTTGGTATGAGATATTTATTTCACAATTGCAGATTTCTGTAAATTTCAAACGAAATCTAAGAGAAGTTTGTCTCTCTGCTCACCTCTGAACGTGATAAGTCAAAATCACAGAGAGTTAGATGAATGAAATTCAGCATAATGTTTTATCATCACACTTGTAAACTTGTATCAAATTTTGGATCAAATTTATCAAAGAGTTGACTATCTGTCTGTCGGTCGGTCACTCGTATACCCAGCGACAATGCGAAAACACATTCACTCACATCAATGAAATTTGGTTTGTGGTCATGTCATAAAAATTGTCAATCTGTATTATATTTTGAACATAATCGGCTTAAAAGGAGACGTCCAAAAATGCATACTCGATTTTCTTCATTATACTAGACAGCACAATTAGTTTAGTATACGAGAGAGCATTCTCTCTGACTGTATTCCGTACTAAGCTTTCCCTATCAATTTCATACACAGCCCCTTCGAATATATTTGTTGAATTTAGTCATACTTCCATTAAATTATCGACTTCATAATGATTTCTGCTGTGGTAAAAACTGGTTACATTTAACAGTTCCTCTCCGGATATAGAGAAAAAAATATAGAAATTCCATTATCATGCCTCAATCCCGGATCATGGAAGTCCATATCATAGATATTAGTAAATACTTCAACATTTTTTATAAGAGGTTGGAAGGTGACTGCCGAAAAATTTGTACTCAGATAAACTGTGAGCTGTTGTTGATTGTTGGTAGACATTTTAAATCTGTGGTGACTATTACTAATATTTTGAATACAGCGATTTTATCTTTCCTTATTTAGGTTTAGGTTCTATGGCATCCATTAAGTTGTCTCTAGTGCGCCTATCAAAAGGTTTTTTCTTTATTTTGGATTAGTGTTTGCGTATCATCTAAATTTATTTTGTTTTTTAGCTTTATTTCCTCTTAAGGAATATTCCTCCTTGTTGATATTTAGGTATTTTACTGTTAGACCGGCATCATCCATACTAAGTGAGACTATCTAAAGCAGCGAAATATAAAGATTTTCGCCAACTTCGGTGCGTAACTTTCCTCTTCTTACCGCGCAACAGGCGATTACAGTGATAATGGAAAAGTCACACTTTTCACCAACACTTAACTTTCGGTCAACTTCAGTCAAACTAACGAATTAGTTTATTTTGCACAATTCTGGATTCAAAAATAATTAAACATAATTATGCTACTAACTTGTATGAAAAATAAAATAATCATTGATAAATATTTAACGTTTGTTAATGAAACACGATAGTTTAACTTCAAGTTTATTTAACATTTCATACATTTATGCCCTTATAATCTGCTAGCAATGTAAGATGAAAATGCATTATACGGTAATAAAAAACAAATATGGAATATCAATGCTTCTAGCTGTTTCATGAATGTCCTTTTGTTTTGAAAGTTATCATTGATTATTGGATAATAATTTATGTGTTCTCATAAAAATGAAGCAACCCGTCCGATATCTGGAATTCATTTTCAGGACAGCAGAGGTGGTAAAAAGCGATGTGCCAGAAGAAAAGAAAAATCGATACCCAAAATCCCCGAACCCCGAAAACTTGCCAAAAGTTTTCAAAACTCGATTTTCCGATAGTTTATTTATTTTTTCCTCGGAATAGTTGGCTCTGTATGAAAGGTTAAATCCAGATTCCGAATCTGTAGGTGCCAATTTTCAAATGAAGAATGGAGTGGAAGAAGAAGAAAATAAACATCGCTGGCTGCAGTATTTCCTGGGGAGATGCAACTTGTTTGAGGCTTTTGTCGAGCGTTTTGAAGAAGTTTGATCAGATCAACTGAAAATTTATTCGGAGGAAAATTCTTGACAATGAATTTTCGGCGGGTATCGATACAGCTCTTTGATCGATAAGAATTTCATTCGGAGTTTTTTGAAGGACTTCAGAGTTCGAAACAAGTTTTTGAGGCTCTGTGCTCTTTTCGCGTTAAATTAAAATGTTCTGATCTGATTCAATTCCAGTGACTTGTATTATTGAATGACAACAGTAAAGTAATTTTCTAGATAAATCTTTCGAGAAAAAAATGGCATCTTACTTGTGCCACCAAATTATTAACCTTGAGACCCAAATCATGTTAAAGTATTATTATGCAATATAGATCCTTGTTTTATAAATTTTATTTACTTTAGAATTTTGTTTTATGAATTCTAGCGAATTTCTAATTTCATAGAGTGTAAATTGGAACTCCGTCTTACAAATTAAGCATATAACAATTCAATTACTTTAACATTAACACCACAACATACCCCCGAACTTGGAGTCAGAGAGGCTCCATGTCGGTTGGATGGGTATGCGTGAAACATTATTTAAAATCAAGAGCAAAAAAAGTACAAAACATTTTATATACTAAAATATATAAAAAGAGAACATTCAGATCAAAAGAATAAAACCGTACATTAGAAAAAAACAATGAAAACACATTTGAACATTGATGTATCACAGTTGCAGTCCCTCTACAAAACTGGGGCCGTATCCAACATAATTTCAAATAATTCAAAATATTTATGCAATTTAAACACAGGAATATATTCATGCATGCAAACACATTTTAAAACTATTTCATTGAAATAGCAAAAAGTATGATTTTTCAAAATATATAAAATTTATTTAAGTTTCATTGAAAGATTTCATGAAGTTGCTTACCTTCTTGGTTTCTCGACATTTAAAAAAATGCTCCCTATGCCCAACTTTATTTTTCCGTTTTTCCATTTTCGTTCGAAATAAGAAAAGAACGAAGTCAAATTTAATATAAATCGTTCAGATATTTATGAAACTGAACCTATTTTTATGTATCACATCTCTTAATTGAAAACAGCAAATTAAGACTCTATATTCGGTTTTTCTTCTCCCTTCTAAATCAAGTTTGTTTACAAGTACGGAAGGTTTTAAAATGTTAATTTTTTTTAGTTTACCATAAAAGGGGATTTATTTCATTCAACAGCAATGTGCAGTCCAGATCACTTGATAGCTTCATATAATAAATACTCACCATATTAAATAAAAAATGTAAATATTTATTATCATAACATAGATAAGTTTTTAGATGGGTTATAAATAAAAATATTATGAAATAATAAAAAATATGAAAGAAAACGATTTGGTACTTCTGAATAAGTTTATTAGATGGGTTATAAATAAAAATATTATGAAATAATAAAAAA
>BGPR01002466.1:52157-143009 GCA_013235015.1 Araneus ventricosus | reverse complement strand
ACGGTTCACTTGAATAGCCTTAATGTTATTTATTTAAATTAAGACTAAAAAATAATATTTTATCACTTTGTAAGGCAACCTTGTATCTTTATTTAGGAATCCTGAAAGCATTTAATTTCTGACGGACCGTTTTCTTCCACGATTCTTGTATGGATCGAATTAAATAATTTCTGCTGCCATATTGCTTACCATAATGACAAACTCATGAAACAAGATTCCCTAGATATTTTCTATTATATTTAAGTCTGGGGAGAGCGGAAGTCACTTTGAAACAGTCTTTGAGTGGAAATCACTGTTTAACGATGTTTGGGGTATGTATCATCACATTATCCTGCTGCAAAATAAAAGTATTTGGATCAAATACAGTTTGAAACTTTGGTTGCACGCTTTATAACATCGATAAGTAAGTTTTCGTTGCTTGTCTACCGTTTGAAATGACAATATCGCCTACACTATTAGGAGGAATTTCTTCTCATACCATGACAGATCTAAGATACAAAAGGTTACTTGATGGAATTCGTTCTCCCTTCCTTAAACCATTTTAATGATAGAAGAACTCGTTCGGTCCATCTATGTTTAGGTGGACACAACATATTTTCAACGGTGAAAATTATGTTTCTCTTCCAATATAAATGCTTTTTTGTAAAGAAAAGCCGTTGCATCTTATGATGAGGCTTGAGCTGTGGTTTGTGTCTCAGTTACAATCGTTATACATTTCTTAGTTTACCTTCTGACGGTTGAATTGAATCTATAATCTCTTTTTTCGACGCTTCTTAAAGCTGGTAGACACGAATTAGATGGATACCGAAAAATCAAGCAGCATTCTTTGTTTTTGTGGCTAAAACAAGCCTTCTTTTTTTCCTTTCCTGCATTGATGCACATCCTATAAAATACTATTGACAAATTTATAACTAAGGTTAATTTTTTGTATTTTCTCGGTTCGAGAAACCTTCGAATTTCAAAATTTTAACCTGCACAATTTCTTTTCTAAAACTAGTTCCTCTGCCCATTTTCCGAGGTACATAACAAGACTTAATTTTAGTTTACTCAGAGATAACCACAAGCAATTGGATAGAAATTTTCCTCTTTAGAATTCTAGATTTATTAAATTAGAACTTGTGAGACCTTTCGTGTGACGTGGTGTTTACTGCACCGCTTCAGGAAACTATGAAATTTACGTTAGATATATGATTTATATATGCTTCTTTTCAATTAAATGGATTATAAATCATCATGGCTGTTGCTAAAATTAATTTATATGAAAGATAATCGTAATTGAGCATATTCTAAGCTTTATTACTGGCGAGGCAATTGATCGGGACTGTACGTTACCCTAAATGTCTCGCAATGATATTGCTGCAAATGGTGGAAACATTGAAGGCATTGTAGTATATTTTTCCAATCTTTAGTATTTTAGTAATTTCAAAATTTAATAGGTATAAATTTACTGCTTTCCTAAACATAATGCAGCAAATGCTGCATTTTTATCGCTCCCATTTTTTTAAATTCAGTTTTCAATTAGACCAATCATCTTTGGAATATTTAATTCTTTGATTGTGCCATATTGGGTGGTTTTATCGACTGGAGTCAGGTGATGAAATTTCTTCATTCTTTTGAGAGAAGAGAGTAAGTTTTTTATCTTTTTCTTTTCTCTGCTTTTTTGTAGGCAGATTTCAGTATCTTGAGAAATGGTTCTTTCTTCTCTTTCAATCTGGAATTTTTCGGGTCACGAGGGATCAAAATTTTGGACATTTGTCAGATCCTTCACAGAAAAAAAATCCCATTTTTGAATCTTTGTCGGAGAGGTGACCCTTGACAGCATCCTCATGCCGATTCTTATTTTATTTTTTCTACAATGCTTTTGTCGCTTTATTTAGTTAGTTTGTTTGATTTTTGTTGAATTACTGTCATTATTTTCTTGGATGCTGTTGCATTTTGCGCTCACCAAATGCAGTGTGTTTGTTCTAAAAATGTAAATTCTAGGTGTTATAACATAAATATCTAATATTATAATAACAATATTTCTTAGTTAAGTTTCTGACAGTTGAATTAAAGCTTTAACACCCTGAGCGCCCAACTATTTTGAACTTTTAGCTGTCAGATTAGAAAATTTAGCTTTTAAAGCCAATGAACAACTCTTTTTTGTATTTAATTATATCTCTGTAATTTTTAGAATACCTTATCCATGCATTTTTGAGAAAATTTACATATAAATACACTGGTGTAAGAAATTAAGAGAATTTGCAGACATGGGCGATTATCTCTAGAACTACTGGACCGATTTTAATGAAATTTGATATGTACATACATTGATACAATATAAAGCAAATAACCATTCATCAATTGTAATACACGCGCATGATCGTGCGTAACACTCGTTGGAGTCTGAAGTTATGAAACAGCGGTTGCAGAATAAACAAAAAAATGGGTTAATAGGGGGTATGGTTCCCCTCTTACAGATATACAAGCCTTGCAGCGTGACTTCATACTTGAAATAAGGCAGTTTATCATTTCCTGTGGCAATTGGTCCCACTCGTTCAGCAACGCTGTTTTCATTTCCTGGATGGTTCTCGGAGGGGGGGTTGTGAGTTGCAATTGCCCTCCCCAGAGCGTCCCAAACATGCTCTATAGGGTTGAGGTCTGGAGATCTGCCTGGCCAATCCATCCGGCGAATATCCTCACTCTCTAGAAATTCGTCGACCAAAAGAGCTCTATGTGGCCTCGCGTTATCGTCCATTAAAATGAACTCAGGGCCAACTGCACCCCTGAAAAGGCGAACATAGGGCTCCAAGATCTCATCCCTATACCTCACACCAGTCACAGTGCCTCTTTCAAAGACATGGAGAGGTGTTCGGCCATCCAACATGATGCCTGCCCAGACCATTAAACCCCCTTCGCCATAATGGTCGATTTCGCGGACATTGGAGGGTAGGTAGAGGGTCCCTGGTTCTCTCCATATGAACGTACGGCGAGAATCGGTGTTTAGGCTGAACCGGGACTCATCAGTGAAGAGAACGGTCACCCATTGATCCATACTCCAATCTCTATGCTATCTGCACCATGCTAAACGGACTATCCTGTTCATAGAAGTGAGCGGGACGCAAACAGCAGGTCTTCTTGCACACAGCCCTGTCTCATGAAGTCTTTTGGAAACAATCACCCTTGATACACAGGTTCTTGTGGCTGCATACAAGTCACGGGATAGCTGAGAAGCTGTCGCACCCCTGTTACGCCTCGCTATAATGGACAAATAACGATCTTCTGTGACCGTGGTGGCTCTTGGACGACATTGCCCAGGCTTTCTCTCGATAAATCCGGTATCCTGGAACTGTTTCCATAAGTTACACACGACGCTGGGCGTTAAATTGAACTCTCTACAAATCTGGACTTGAGATTGGCATGCTTCTAGCCTCCCCACAATTCGCCACCTCATTCCATCATCTAAACGTTGGTGGTTACTCATTTTTACTGTTACAATTTGAATTTTACCGATTGCTGCAAAATAACACCAAGAAATTCGCCGAGGTGTGCTAGTGCTAGCGAACGAAATGCGTCTTACCTTACGCGCGCTTATCAAGCCTGTTTCTCTACTAGCTCCGCCTACACACACGTGTACGCTTACGTATTTGACGTACAAGATTTCCATTTTCGTCTAGAAGCAGTGGTTTTACATTCAGTTCAGTTCTTTTCATGAAATTCGATTTAAAAAAATGCAAATTCTCTTAATTTATTTCACCAGTGTAGGAGCTTTTTTTTTTTTTGCACAAGAGCCACTCCTGGCTAAACTGCGCCATACAAATGGTAAAATAAATAGGAGATATCTGCTTTTGAAGTTAACATGAAAAACGCAGAAAGACGTTTGCGCCGCTCGGAGGGTTACTCTCTTTTCGATAACGATTCTTATAACATATATAGCAATTCTTATAATATATTATTATAGATATCTTTTTTGAATCTTTGGCATACCCTATAGAAAAATATACTCTAGAAAAATATATAATATCTACTTGATATTTTGCCAAATAGAATTGCTTTGAATGAAAATGATTCACTGTATCTTTACTTTCCAAACAATTCTCGTATTAAACAAAAATTTAACAAATATGCATTTTATTTGAAAAAAAATTTTAAAAAACTTTTCATCAAGATATTTTTTACTTTTGTTATCAACAAAATATTAGAATAAAGCAGTATACAGAGTGGGAAAATTATCCTTTATATATCGTTCCTTCCCTTCTACTCTCTAAAAAAAATTGTTCTTCAATTCTAAGAGGACTGATTTTCAAAATTAAGTATATTTTTTGGAAGTATCCATCAGTTTTTATTGCTATTATTTTAACTGAAAAACGATCTTTCGGTATAAAAAATAGAGTTGTAAAGATACGGACAAACAATAAAGAAAACTTTATTGTCTATTAAAGCATGACCTTCCAAAAAAAGTTCTGCATTTTCTATCATTAGAAAATAATTTTCACCAGTAACGACTGTCATCATCGCTGTCATTTCTGCCTGTTTTTGCTGTCTTTCCATTTATGTAAAATAATCACGTACATTTCCGAATGTGACAGAGTTTACCGAGTTCCCTAAATGAGTTTCATTCGCGTATTATTAAACCATCTTCTTGCTTTTGACACGAATATTTTCTTTGTCGGTTTTTTTCAAATGTCATTCCAGTAATGGTTAGCACAGAATAAAAACTTCGAAATTTTAGTAAAAATAGGACATTAGTGAAGTACGAAAATAATGATGTATCATCATTATCGAGATGATTTTCATCTATGTTTCTTTTGTTGAATCAAATGTACTGTGGGATCATGTATTTCGTGCTCGGTTTGCCTTGGGGTCCTTATCATTTTAAAAGGAAACATTCACATATCTTATTGGACATATATAGTTACAGCATGTTTATACATGTATAACATACTACGTTAAATAAAAACAAAATTAGGATAAAATGCATTAAAAGGTCTTGTAACGCTTATTTATTTGGAAAAAATGGTAATATTGATTTCAAAAACGAACAGAAAAAGCAAATTTTTTTCAAACTATCATCTAGATCAGTTTACGTATTTTCATTAAAGTTGGCATGTATCAAGATGGAATTTTGTATATTCGTTTTTTTTCTCTCACTTCCTGATATGCTAGTTTTCTTATCTTGTACATTTGTATGTTCTCGATGACAGTGCACTATTTTGCTATTTTCAGAACCTAATTATCATTTAATCGATTAATTTGACTAAATTTTATTCCATATGAGTGATGCCATCTGGTTCTGAATGTGGCATGTGCTGCCTGGTTTAAAAGCTCTTTTTATTAAATTTATTTATGAACCTTATTAAATTTCAATACATTAATCGGCACTTAAAATACCCGGTTAATTTAGTCTATTAGCCACATGAATGATCTATAATTTTCTCTCCGAAGATCATACTTATAGCTTGAAAACAGAGCATTTTTTTCAAAAATGAAATATGTTTTCTACATCTAATGAAATATATTAGATGAAGAAAAATAAATATATTTAAACAATAAATTTAATACAAACAGTTTTTGAAAACACAATATTATTAGTATTCTGAAATGTAGGAATTATTTTATTTTAATTATTTTCTACTTGTCAGTCTTAAAATTATTATTCAGTATTATATATATTATGGAATTCTTTAATTTTTTTCTTAACTTAATTACTAGATGGCACCACTTGTATGGAATAAGAATCTAATTAACCGATTAACTGATAATTAAGTTCTGAAAACATTGAAACCGTTTATTGTAATTGAAAACACACAACTGCACCAAATTTTAAAACTCTAGCTCAGAAGGAAGTCTGCGCAAAATCGATTATATAATTCCACTTTTATAAACGTGAAACAAGGCAAGCTAAATAGAACTGTATAAAAGGAACAGATACATTCATCCATGCAATCATGCCGAAAACTTCGTCTCACAAATATTGCTTTCTTTCATTTAATATTATTAGTGTCTGTCGCGTCTAATAGAATATATTTTCCAAATAATGTGTATGAGTTTTGTTACTTAAATATTTTTAAAATTATTTAGAAAAATCAGGGTTTTTTTTCAGAAACATTTCAAAATACATTGAAACTAAGCATTAGTTTTAAATTTTGATTACTTTATTTAATTTCATTAATTTATTGAAATTATTTAAAAGCATAGTTTTAAATTTAAGACTTTCATGCAGCACTTATTGGAAGACTCACAAAGAGATGAGATAGATCGGGGCCGCCGCGACGAGTATTCATTCTATGGGCCTGGAATAGCCGAAGAGGGAGAAAGATTAAGCGATAGGAGCTGTACGCTTGACACATTGTTTGCGTTCTTCCTCTATCGTTTTTCTTTCTAAATAATTTTATATAATTCTCAATTTCTGATTAAGAACTGATGGTGAAATCCATAAGTATTGATGTTAATAATTTAATCATTTTAAAAAGATTTCAAAATAATGAAAACATAAAAATTTTAAGAAATATGTTTTCAGAACTCAGTTTGAAATGTTTACATTTAACATCAAAAATTCATTATAGAGAATATTTTTAAAACCATTTAAGAAATAATAATTCCTGTGGTTTAAATATATTTACACCATTTTCAAAGCAATACCATAACAGGCAGCATTTCCATAGCAAAGCAAAAAATTTTGGAAACATCATTACTTCAATGCGAAATTGCGAGAACAACGTATCAAGTGCTTAAAAATAAAATAAATAAAAAGTAAAGATTCCCCCCCCCAAAAAAAAAAACACTAGAGGAGCCTTTTTTCTGCCTCTACTTATTTTAGAATTGCCTTTTCAGAATTAGTTGTCAATAATTGCTTAAATGTATGTTAAAATGAACAAAATATTTCTGAGGTTGATTTTCCCAGTTTATTTACTTTTTCTTGAAATAAAAACAGTTTTTGATAAATTTATCATTCAATGCACTTTTTCAAAATAAAAACTATCTAATTGCTCACCTCGGAACTTAGAAACATTTAATGAAATCATAAAAAAATTTCACACATTTAATAACTAATTTAAATTGCAATTTAACAATTAATCAATAATAGTTGTAGTATTTAAGAATTTGAATATCATAAATTCCAAGTTTTAATTCTCTGTAAAATATAAAAAAATTTTTGAAGAAACATCAACTAATATAAAAATAATTACCAAAGTTTTATGAAAGATTGCAATAATTCCTACTTATACTATTAAGCAGCAGTTGGATTTATAAAAAAATAATGAACTTATTGTTTCTAAGCTTTCGCTTTTTATACATTTATTTTCAAAATGGATAAGAAAACACATAATACATTATCATCCCTAGGATTCATGTGAGTACTTAAGAGAATTTATTTCTCTTTATTAGTAATATTTTCCGAGTTATAACATAATCGGAATTTAATACAATTATTATAAAAAGTGAAACGTTTTCTCCTAATACTATTCGACAAAAACTTTAACACACACAAATACAAGAAGACCAGACAGATTTTTTTATAAATCCAAAACATGCAAAGAAATATACGCTAAGCAAAGTATTTATATATTAATATTTTTAAAAAAAACGAATTATTTCAACCGTCAGCGTGTCTTCTCTCTACACTCTGGCGTTTAGGCTTAATATGTACTTAAAAATAATATGTATAAACTTAATATGTATATGAAATTAAACAGGTATAACTCGGAAAAATTCAGCTAAAAATGAGAAATAAGTACTCACGTGAATGTTTGTGATGATACTGTATTCTGTTTTGAGTAATTCATTTGAGAAATAAGAATATTCAAACAGTATTTAATCGCAAAAAGAGCTCGCGAGTCCAAACCATGCGAGTGTTCACTATGGTGAACAACCGACCAACACATAAACCGGACCATCGCTTAGCGGGTGAGCGTAATGGCGGAAAGACGTGTAGATCCTAGCCCATAAAACTGGTTTTTCTCTCTAGGAGGCCCTGGATAGATGCATTTATGTAAATGGCGATTATGTCGAGAAATAACCATGCCATGGTTTCATTTTTTTATTGGCTTTTGTAACCCATTTACTGACTTACCTTCGTATTTTTATGTGAGAAAACCTACAAATGTACCTCGTAGTAGTTAACTATCGAATTTACTAAATTTTGTTCAGTATAGCAAATTCATTAACAGTTTTATAATTATCTGGCAGATGAAGAAAGTTTAATTATAATTGTGATCCCGAGATTTTAAAAATACCTTCAACCATAAATCAATTATTCACATGGAGAAAAACACAGACAATTTTTTCCCTGGTGAAACTTTATAGGGATTATGCTGTTCGTATCTATAAAATTTCCTATATTTTTATCTAGTAAAAAATTTACCATAAAAGTAGAAATTTTCTTAATAGAGACATTTTTTTAATTCACTGAAAGGTAAACTTTTAAAGGATTTTTTTCCAGCAAAACTGAAAAAAATTACTTTAAAATGCAGCTCTGTTTAATCCATTGATTTTTTCAGTCAAAAAGGGTATTTTTATCTTATAGAACGGCTAGTTTATTAGCTTCAATATAATTGAATTTATTCTTTAAAAAAATCAGTAGCCTGCAAGGGCCAAATGGAATGCTGATAAAAATCGGATATTTTTTTCGTCTTTTGAGTGGAACTTTATCAACAGCCAAAAAAAATGCTCTTTAGTATGAAATGAAAATCATAGAATTTAAGTAGCATAACTTAATTAAAAATACTAACTCTTTTAATTCAATAAAAAATTAAAGTTCTTTTTTTCGAAAGTGTCCATTAAACTCAAGTGTTTTTTCAGAGAAGAAATAATATATGAAGTACCAACTATTCGAACCTTTGCCTATGAAAAAAAATAGTAGAAAAGTAATCCTGATATTGGAGTTATATTCATGATTAACTACCAAACTCAAAAACTTCCTAGATTAATTTTTAAAATATTTATTTATAAAAATTACATAAATTTAAGAAACATTGCCATCAAAGTAATTTTCTCCTACATTAATTTTCTTACCCCAAATGTTCATATAACAATTCAAAATATTTTTGTCTTAGCTTGTCATCCATTTTCTCGCCGCATTTTGAATGAGTTCCTCAAAATTCTAGAAATATTGCCTCTTCAATAATTTTTGCCTCCAGCATGTTAAAAATAACTTCTCGACGACAATACCTGTATATCTTGCAGATCCGGACTGGGACACCACCACATAGCCTATTAACTATTTTTTGGCTTAATATGTTAAGCCTAAAGCTTAAGTTATACCAAAACGCATCAATGCTAAACTTATACTAAAGTTATATTACCCTCACGGGGGAGAAAGTGCATTATTTGATCATAAAAATATGAAAGAAAGTACGTCTCTCTTATGAGATATAAACTTTTTTCTAAAAAATGTATATACCTGATTTGAACCTAATTAAGCAAAAATCCATTTTAAAGTATTTTTTTCAATGACTTCCATTCACCCACTTGTTCGATCGTTATCTGAGCATGAAGGAACTGAATCTGTGGATAGATTTCCAAAATTTGCCGCCGAAGAAACTACTTCTCCTTCCCCAAAATGAAGTTATAAAACTTTTCCACACTTTGATTGCTCCCATATTCTTCTTCTCGAGGAAAATATCGAAACCGCTTTCAACGACGATTGGCTTTGCGGCAGTTTGTATCTGCCGAACGATATTTTGTTCCATTTCTGTGATTACTATCAATGCCATTTGGGGAGATTAGCCCGTAAAGATTTTGCTGGTGGGGAATGAAACTCACTTCAGTCGGAAAAAAGCAAATGGAGCCATTTTATTGCCGAAATCTTCACACAGCTCTCACACTTTGTGTAAGTTTAGCGGTGCCATAAAGCCATTTACAGGTGCGTTAAAATTTTCACCTAATTTGTCGTAAGCGTAATGGACTCTTCTTTTCGGGTTGGTAGAAATGGTTCAAGCTTTGTTTGCGTTTGGTGGAAACTGTAATTGAGTTTCTTAAGACTTCAATTTTCATGAAATATATAAGCGCCAGATTAAGAAATAAATATTTAGGAGATGAAAGTCAAATCTGTGCATAGAATTCACCAACATATAGCTGCACTTTGACACTCCTACAGCTAAATTTGATTTTAAAAATTAATAATACATGATTTGATTTTAACAAATTAATAATACATGATTTGATTTCAACAAATTAATTATGCATGTTAGAATTTTTTATGAACTCTCTTTTATTTTTAAAAAATAATTAAATGATAATTTTTTATAAAAGTCAATGATTTCTTCATATTGGGTATTATACATTCACTTACATAAAACCAAATATTTAAGAATTTCTTAAGGATACTTTAAGAATAATAATCAATAATTAATAAAACTAGTTATATTTAGTGTTTTTGGATCACATGCATGAAATCAATGAATCAAAAAAATTGCTCTTTTAATAGTGTAATCGATGATCTCCTAAAATGGATTAAAGTTTGAGTCACATCCATAGAACTAACACACCGAAGATTTTATTGATTTAAAATTGATAGTCAAAAAAAGGCAGTGGCTATTTTATAATAAATCTCGTTTTTATAAAAGGAAGACAGTGAGCTCGAATTTTGATTCCCATCAAAGATCAACCTGGCTTGAAAGTCATCCGGCGATGTGGAAATTATGCAGTATGAATGACAGCTTATGCTACATCTACACTGCCCAGAAGCTGTCGCCCACTGCCCTCGTTTTCCAACTGTATTCATTAATTCGAGACAGGTTACTGATAACCAAGGTAAGGTTTCAAAACTATAAACTATGATATAAGAAATGGTCTTTGAGAAAGGTGAAGAGATCAATATAATATTATAAATCAAGCGAATCGGTAAATGTGTACTGTGGATGACAGTTTATGTGTCATGCACTCAGAACTTAAATTGTCATCCACGTGTCTTTGTTTTATAACACTATTGTCATCCACATGTATTTGTTTTATAACACTATTCAGTAGTACCAAGTACATCTATTTAACGCATAGTATGGTTTCAGAATTGGATATTACGCGCGTCTTTGTCTTCTAGATTTGTTCTCTATGGTGAGATATCTCTCCAATAATATATGAAACATTTTTCAACTGATGTTGTGTGCAGGTATATCCATGAAGAGACAGCGTTGAAGAACGAAGAACAGTTTGTTAGAATGTAGATATCATTAATTTTTATGCAGAGTATTTAATTATAGATAAGATTTTTAAAAGATTATTGAAAAATTAAAGCCATGGCCAGGAGGAAAGAATTACGCTCCAAATCGCGCGTCTTGCTATCTGAGTTACATGTTTAAATAGAGGCCGTTAGGCAGACGCGGCGAGTTTTTATAGTTTCGAAACAGGGAAAGTACCGTATTTGAGTCTACAGAAACAGAGCGACTCTTGCGAGTCTAAGTTAAAATAGAAGTACCTTTATCATAGGAATGAAGTAATAGTAATTCGCTTGTAATTAAAATGAGGTGGTGTTAAAAAGAATTTAATTTAAAAAAGATTAAAATTTCGAAATCATTACATACATGAGTAATTCAGAGTTCGATGTTACCTATGCCCTCGTCTTTTAACCATGTCAAGTATTGCGAAACATGTTTCCAATAATACATGATATGGTTTTTGAATTTGATGTTAGTATTGGATTATTTTAAACGTCTATAAATGGATTTATACGATACTCACAAATAATATTGAAACATGTTTTTTTTACTTTCAATATTACATTAATTTATATTTAATCAGAAAATTAAATCTTAGCAATTGGATCACTTTCATGAATTTTTAGAATTGTGGCTTCGGTTTCTCTTATATTTTATAACTAAAATTTCTGCGAATCAATTTAATTAAATAAAGTACTACGAGTTCAATTTTTTAAAAACATTTTTAAGAAATCTGTAGGATTAAAACATCACTTTATTTCTAAAGTAAAAAAATATATATATTGAAGCAGTAGCCTCTGAAATCTAGAAACTAACTAATTATTTCAATGCTACTTTTTGAGACACTCAGCTGGAAATGATTGTTTTAATCTTGTCAAGAACAAAACATTCGTTCCGCAGAAAAGTCAATAACGGCTCACGTAAGACAGTCATAATTAAATTAAGTGCGAGGCATAAATTTCCTTTCCTGCCCATTAATATTCATGAGGTATAAGTGTGTTAATGATTGATGGGAAGTACTGAAAGTAAAAAAGACACACAGAGAAGAAAAAGAGTAAAGAATAAAAAAAAATAAGGTTTCAGTATGCCCGAATGAAGCTGAACAAGACACAAAAATAAAATATAACAATTCTTTGAGATTGCTAGAAAGGAATATGTAATCAATAATTAAACACAAGAGAATTAACAAAATAAGGCGTTGAGGTTCAGAAGAAACCCATCCACAATTTTGGATAAATTGAACTAGGCTAAGTTTGCTAAAACCCACATCGGTCTACCAGTTTTGAACAGTGCATGTTAAGACAGCCTTAGAACACAACTCTTTCAGTCTGTTCTAACCAATAAAAAATACTGTCAATTCCCTTCAGCAATCAGGTGGCAAAGACACAACTTACTATTGTTATATTTCATAATTATGCGTAATATGAAATATAAGTTATTAGAGTTGTTATTGTTTTTTGCTTTTTCCGTATGTTTCAAAATAATTAAATAGTGGATAATTGTTTTTTTTAGAAAAACGGACCTTCAATTTCGGGAAAGAAAAATCGAACAACTAAAATTAGGCGAAGGAATTATCTTTTATTTTATGAAAATAGATTATTAAAATGCACGATTAAGAATACAAATAACGGATCATTTATTAAGTATTTTCATACCAATAGAAATTTAATTTTTGTTTATTTATTATTTATTGAAATTTAATTATTTGTTAATTTTTATTTATTATTTGTCTGGTCCACTAGGACTATTTTGGTATGCAAGTCATAATCTTAAACCATGGCCCGAAGACTAGAACAACAATTTAGCGGGCACCAACTTTAAAATTTAAATCACAATTTCGGAGGAAGAATTGACCAAAATTGATTACCGTATTGCAGACTCACTTACAGGGCAGATTTTTAATCGAATCAGGTCTCGAAACTGTGACCATCTGTTCCTTCACCTGAGACAAAATAAGTTTACCTCCAGGCCGCTAAAAGAAATTTACAAAAAAATAAAGATTCGTTAGTATACAGTATCATCCAGCACCAGTGCGACAAATTTGCTGGAGAGTAAAGGAGTGTGAAAACGATTTGGAATCACTAGAAATGCAAGGTCGGAAATGCCTTCTCCACGAGCTAGGGCAAAAAACAGTAAAGAGTAGACAAGAAATGAAAAATAAATATTTTTAGGCATGAGATGTATATTACCAAAAAGCACAAAGACTGCAGAAGGTATTCGAAATTTCGACCACAAGTTTTTAGACGGGCTTTTCATCTGCGCTGCATGGAATCCCTAACATTCTGGAAGATTCCTGCCGTATTTCGGACCTCCTCAACAACAGAGATGCGAGTAACAAGGTCTTTAAATGATTTAACGGGAGTCTCAAACCCTTTTGCTTTCACTTGATCCTGGAAGAAACAGTCACGGCATAGTAAGTCCGGTGATCTAGCAGGTCAATAAATCGTGCCTCCATGGCGTTCCAAGTCTGTCCAAAAGTAATATTTAGGTGTTCTTTGTCGTTGAAATGAGCAGGGTTCTCATCAGTCTGGAACCGCATTTGACTCAACTTGAGACCTTTCATACTGTGCCTATCACCTTCTTTTAAAAATTTCAAATGAGAGACATTGCGTTGCTGCGAATTTAAGAAATTATTTAATTGGAAGAAATGTAGAATTTTTTTATCATTAAAATCATCAGTATAATGCACATTAACCATGGTTTGACTCGCCTTCAGCCTTTCTGATATTTCTGAAATGTTAAAATCACTAATCAATTCATGTATAAACCCAAGTATAACCGTTTTTTTAACTTGAGATCTTTGAAAATGGTCCTCTCATCTTCTTTTATCAACTTCAAACACGAAATACGACATTCCTTTCTATTTAAGAGCTTTATTCGTTAACTGGAAGAAATGTAGAAATTGCTTAAAATTAAATCATCAGTACAACGCAGCTTAATCTTGGCTTTACGCTTTCCAGAATGATGGGGCTTAAAATCAATGTTCGAATTCCTTGTTAACCTTTCAACTTAACCTTTTACTTAACTGGAAGCCTTTCAAACTGTTCCTATCATCTTCCTTTACGAACTTCAAACGAGAGAAGTTCCATTCCTTCCAATTAGCGCACTTATTTAGTTAACTGGAAGGCCCTAAAAACAAGTGCACTCGGATATACTTCCGAAAAAAGGTGCAACTTGTTATAATTAATACCATCGGTGCATCGCACCTTAAAGATGATTAGGTGCGCTTTACGCCCCTGCTTTATCACGTTACCCAAGCGAGGATTTTCCAAGCTGTTCGAGCCAGTCCTGTGTCTTTGAAGGGGCAGAAACATTTGTTACATATCCCATAAAATCTCCCGAGCCCTTGTTTATGGTAGGCTGAGCAGAATGGAGAAGTTCTGCTGGTGCTGCTTTTCCCTGTCTGCATAAACCTTTCCTCTTGCAGGCGAGCCGGTGAAATATTGCATAATAAAGCGTCGAATTACAAGCCTGAATGGAATGAAACTTTGCGATGTAATTAAATTAATACTGGATGTCGAGACATTGATGGAGTCGATGATTTATCGGAAATATTATGTATGTGTGAAGTAGCACGTAAACTGAGATCTTCGTCACAAGAAGCTTCCGTAGCAGGTTTAGTGGCGGGGCTTTTAATTCAAATTACTGGTGTGTGTTGGGGGATTAATTACGAGTTTGTTATGTGACTTGAGTTTTGACTGTTACCTGAGACATAAACAGCTTGTTCTGTTAAGTTTTATGAGAAAAAGTTATGCGCGAGTGAAGGAATGTTCCTTTTATAACTTCTCGTTATGACTTGGGAATATAGCGCATCATTTGGAATTCAAAATAAAATTATTACACAGGGTTTTTTTTCTCATACAGGCATCTTTATATTGGCATCGCAATCTTTAATATATTTCTGACTTCTTTTTTCTACAAAGAATAAAATCTTGCCAAATTTGTGTCGTTAAATTTCAAATATTAGTCAACAACGTTTGAGATTCGTTTTGAGGAAACATAAAAAATACATATTATGAACATTCTATTTAAATATCAGGTATCCTGTCAAACGGAATAAAACTACATAGTACAGGAATGCAAATTAATGAGGAGACAGTTGCTGATGCAACAACGATGTTATTTTAGAAATCCGAAAGACGATAATGGAGTTGAAATTCGACTTGTGTGTTAATGATTGAGAGTATTACGCTCACATATTTTTTTTTTAAATTATACCTAATCAAAATGAATGTATTTTTAAATATATTCAAATTAATTTATGTGTCATACATAATTTTATGAAATTATTCATATTTTTTTTAATTTCTGAGCATTTACAAATTGATTTGCTTAGTACAGCTTGCTTTTGAGGCACGTCGCATGGTTTATTTCTGGGGATCAGTGCGAATTAATTTTCTATTGCTAACTATTAAAAATTTAGTTTGATAAGACATTTACAGAAACTGGTTCTTCTCTTCATCCATCAATTAATATATTAGAACTTGAAGATTACAAATCGTTGGTATACTGCTGAAAATGCCCAATCAAAAGAAAAAAAAATGGGTTAATGTGTTCTTGTTGTTTCGAAATATCATTTTTGTAGCAGGCAAAATCTTGCATATCGATATATTGTCAGTACACAATATATGTTACACGTACATACTGATATACATAAACAGCGAAGAAATTTTAAAACAACAAGAATACATTAACTCATTTTTTTTTCCTTGGTCGCTTTTAGCAGTATACCGAATATATCAGCAGTTGTTGGAGATCAAGAATGTTTACAAGACAATAGTTTGTAGAATATAAGGAATTTTGATAAGCTTTCTAGCTGAAATTTTTATTAATAGGATCTTGAAAAGGTTTTTCTTTTTGACCCAAAAAATTAACTTGCATTTTTGCTTTACAAAAATGAATAATATTTCACAGATTACGCGCCATCCAAGATGTTAATGCCCGATTATCCATATTTTGTCTTATCATCATGAATATAATTAATCTCTGAATGATATTTTTGTTCTTAAATAAAATTTGAGAAAGATAGTGAGTCTAAATTTCACAAATTCGAAAATTCCGAATTTGAAAAAGTAAAATATCCGATAAAACATATCTGGTGTAAAAATTATTCTTTAAATAAAGCGATATTTTGATGTTTATGATAATTTTTATTTTTCATTTCATCCCCGTACAAACGCAGTTCGTAATTTATGTGCAGCGAGGCTGTGGTTGAATTATTGTACTGCAGTAATTAAAATATTTTTATTTTTGGGTACTGTTTGTCTATGTTCTCCTATCGATCATTTTGAATATTTTGGTGACAATCGCTTAACAGAGTATTGAAATGTATCCCACTGAGATTTAGCATTCACACAATCGGTGTTTTCTGTATAGTGCACTGAATAGGTAATTTTTTGACGAGATTAAAAACGAGATTCTCGGACTGCATTCCATCTAGGATATCAATGTTAGAAAGCTTTCGACATTTTTTTTACATTATGACGGATGTAATCAATCTTTAACCCTTCGATGGAGGGGCTGATGTATGGTACAATTTGGAAGGTCGTTTTTCACCACCCTCTGCATCAAATTTTCAACCATTGTTCTTAGTTTATTACTTTAATCTGTACAAGAACCGTAATAGAGAGAAATGGAGAAAAAATGACAGATAAAATAGACAAAGAAAAAAATGCATTCGGCATATATTGAATAAACAATCATTTTCCACGAAAGGTCGGAGGTGATGAGTTGGTCTCCAGTTTTTTAAAATTTTTGGCAGTTTTCATTAAAAGAGTCGAAAATTTTTCTCAGTGTAGCTAACTTATCAGTTTTTCTGCATGTGTCCCTCTTCAGAAGACACAATAAATTTCCTTGGCATACTTGGAGGGGTGGCGTACTGAGTTCGCAAACGTGACGCGAGTCAAAAATTGTTAGAATGGAAGTTGAACTCAGACTGAACGAATTGGTTAGACTTATTTTACCCGGGGGGATGCTCATATTAGGTTAGACGGGGGAGAGGGCTCAGGAAAGAACAGTCAAAAATTTTCAGAAAAAAATTAAATGGCGTACTCCGTACGGGAGCCCTTCCAACTATGGTTTAAGTGATATTTTTATTGTAAAACAAAATTTAAGAAAGATATTGAGTAAAAATTTCACGAATACAAAAATTCCGAATTTGAAAAAGTAAAATATCCGGCACGATGTGTTATAGAATCACCGATTTCAACCGAAGGGTTTAATTAATTATTCAATCCTGTTTATGCCTATTTTAATAACCAGAAAAAATCAAATGCATTTGACATTATATATGTTACTGTCAATGAGATTAATCTGATATTATTACTACTAACCGGTAGTTAGTATTAATAATAATCTGCTATTATTAATACTAACTGCATTTTTTACTTTAACAGTAACAACAACATTAACATTATTAGAACATTTCCCATTCTTCCATGTAAATTACTTTTACAAATCTATAGCTTCAACCAAAATACACCTGCTTAAAACGAACAATAGTTTTATGCGATCATTTACCTGTTTACAAATCCTGGCTTATACAATTCGTATCTCGCGAAACTTTCACCTTGGAAACTACATAAAATTTTTAATTGCGATGAATATGTCTGCAGAAATGAAAACAAGAAGCATTACTGCGAAATTACTGCATTGAAAGACTGAACAAACAATAATAATCCTTTTGTGTTATCAGTTCATTAATAACGAATAAACTTTGAAAAGCCTACAAATCCTTCTTAATGAATGCGGAGAAATGGAACACTCAATAACATTTTCTCATTTGTATCGCCACTGAATAGATTTGTATGCGATGGTTTAGGACTAGTACAGCGGTTTGTTTCTCTGCTATGCCGCCATTTTGCTAATTAATGGTCTCGTATATCTACGCTGCTTCCTTCCAATTCAGTAACTCTCCACAAGAGCATTTAGAAATTATAATTAATTACCCTTATGACTATTCCAATGCGTATGTATGATCTACTATTCTAATTACTATCCCTAAGGAATTGAAATGACGTCAAATATGAAAGGCAAATGTTGTGTTGGTTGGTTGTATAGAAAGTAATGGTCAAACCATGCCTGAATGAGGTCTTCCCAGTATTTTTTAGCTATTACATTAAATATATATAGCTGTAATTTTAACTAAAATGGCTGATAATGATATAACAAAATCTCTATAAGTGTAGAGTAGTAAAAATATTATTCAGCATTGCAGGAAAAAAAAACACTAGCCATAACAACACCAACTTTTGCAGTTATGAGTTACAGAATACGGGGAAGCAAAGGAAGAAAAAATGATATAATAAATCAAAGGGAAAAAAATCTAGTAAAAATAATTTCCTTTGTACAATTCTTCGCCTTATATTCATTCAATAAATGACATTTGGATGTTTATGGCATTTTTAGTTTCTGTTGCACTCCTATACAACATGCAATTCCTAATTAATTTCCATCATGACTGTGATTGAATTACTATACGACGACAGTTGAATTATTTCTATTGCTCGCGACTGTTTCCCCATCTTATACTGTCGTTCATCTTGGACCCATTTTAAGGAGATAGGAGGGGGCGGCATTCGTTTTCCAGTGCTCTGAAATATAAACCATCGGCATGTTTGAGATAGTTTGTCTAGATGTTTGTTATAATTTAGTTTACGACAAAATAAATTAATATATTGCAATTCCAAACATTACTGTAACAGGAAACAGTGTAGAAAGTTTCTTAACTTATTATTGCTAGGATCTCATCAAAGAAGATTCGTCCTGATAACAATCTCTTCACCCACTGGGTGATACCACAAGTATGTGGATGAGACGCCGTCGGATAAATAAGCGGGATCTCGTTCTCTGATGGACATATAAATGATAGTATGGCTCCTAGGACCCATCTCCGATGATGGGTCCTGTAATCGGAGGGTCGTGGCATGCGCCACTTGTTATGGAGGGTATAATGCGCTGAGCCACAGTGCCCGTGTTTTGGTAGCAGCAACTAATATAGAACTTCTTCTAATATAGTCAGTAAACAGTAACAAACAGTCTTCTAATAGAGAATTCCCCACCCTGCCTAAGCTGGGCGGGGTTCTCTTTATGATTATAATATTCTCTTCCTTAGAGGCGGTACAGATCTTGCTCCAGCGAGTTTCTTCTTCTTCGTCCCGACTGGTACACCTTTAGTAACACTAAGCAGTTAGAGTTTCCCTCCCTTAATGTGACTAAATTGCGATGTCTTTAAACCACATATACATAGCTTTACATCACTCCGTATTGCATCACCTCATATATGTCGGTAAAATTGACAGCTAGTAAGGGAATAATAATAAAAAAACACAAAAGGGAAGACGAAAGTGACAACCAAATTTTTAAAACGATATAAAAAAGAACGCGACCGTGCTTCTATTTCTTTTTACAATAACGTTCCTTTAAAGATCATTGGAGATTTCGACTAGCCTTTATCCTGGGTGTCCACACGTATCGTGGTCCAATAGCTAATTTCTAAACCGTTAGAGATAGACATGTAATTCCAATTGGAAAAAGGTTTTAAATAAAGGGAAGAATAATGTTTTATGTTTTTTGAGTCATTAATATATTTCTGAAAAAGTTGGAAATTCTAACTTTTTATATTGTCCCCCGGTCTTATCAGTCTTATTTAGTAGATATTCTTGAGACTCTAACATTTTAAACAAAAACAGTCCCACTCTTCTGCGACTAAAACTGAGCGAGTTATGGAGCTTTGAGTTCTATGTCCGAAAATATACATCTTTGGAGTTATGTCTGTCTGTGAACACAAGTCAGAAACGTAATTATTTAAGTAGGTAGATTTTAATGTAGGATTTTTTAACCAAAATCGTAATTTTCTGTTAAATTTCTAACGAAATCAGTCTAAGAGATGACTGTGTGCCGTACCGTGTGTATGTGAATATCATAACTCCACAACGGAAAGAGTTAGATAAACAAAATTTGAAATGAAATTTTACCGCCATAATTGTTAATCTGCATCAAATTATTTTGGACTCAATCGGTCTGTTGAAAGGGCTTCAAAGTGCATATTTAATCCTCTTCACTGAACAAAGAAGCTAAACACAAAGCGTAGCAAATGTGTAATCATACGAGAGAGAGAGTCGAGGGAATAACACTCCCGCTGGTTTTCAATTGGATTAAATAAAACTTAATTCTTGATTTCGCATTTAATCCTATTTTCAATTTAGATTTCGCCAATCCTGTTTTCAATAGAAACGTTTAGATTACTAATGGTCAAACTGGTTCAATTCTCTTAAAACGGGAAACTCCTAATGAGTTGTTGATTGGATAGTTGTACCCCATGTACGCAAGGGAGATATCTACTGATACAGCAACTTCACCGCCGTTACGAAGTGAAAAAGTGGCATTACAGATATAAGTTTACCAATTTCTCAGCGCAACCAGGGCCGGATTTATACAATTCTACGCCCTAGTCCAAAGTACTTAATTCTGCGCTTTCTCCTCTCGTGCATTCACCGCAACTATAATAACAGGCAACGTAAATGTGTCACCATTTTATTTAATGTGTATGAGTGTCCTTACAAACAGTGTTTTGTTTGATGATTCCATAATAATACTGAAGTTTGTAAATGTTTTATTGTAATTTCTTTTATATTTGCGCCCTTCCGATTGTTGCGCCGTAGACCATGGCTTAGGTTGGCCTTATGGGAAATTTGGCTCTGAGCGTTACTAAAAATAACCGGGAAATATCTTGGTAAAATATGTGAGTCTACTTTGAAATCTTAATAGAAAACTCAGTATACCAAATGAAAGTTGAAAACTTTGATTTAAAAAAGTGTCTCGGTATTGGAAACGTATATATTGAACTGGTGTCATGGTGATTTCCATGAGCTTCGAGAACGGAGATCTTGCATAGTATTATATAATTCACCATGTTAAAAAGAACTTTCGATTTACTCGAAACTCGGATGGAATGTCAAGATTCAAACAAAGTATCTTTCTCTGCAATCGCAATACTTTTCTGGAATAACATCACTGCACGGAACAGAATTTACACCAGAGAAATAGAACGAGAAATCATGGCAGAGTTCGAAATTTCATTCCATTACCTGGATTTCGCCGGTTCCTTCATTTTGGACGATCTTGTGTGCATAAAATATGTCAAAGTATTGATCCCCTCCCCGCTCGCCCGCTTATGGAAATCTACGATTCTGCATTCATTCGAAGTTTTCTTCTCATCCACTTGCCTCGTTGCCAGAATCCTGAATCTTAAATTAGATTTCCCGCCGGTTTTATGCAGCCGTAATCTCCGGTCCCCTCTGCTATTTACCCTATTCCTGCAAATTATGGAATCAGAATTTCGTTTTTATATCTTATTCTCTATCACTTTTTTCCACCGTGAAGTGTCGTAAAAGTATATTCTTCGTAAACACTTTTTTCTCGTTTTGGTTTTCGTTTCTTTCTTTTTCCATTTTCCAATCGTCTGAAAGCAGTTAAAATATTCAAAATCAGAAATCGTTTGAAAGTAAACACATTCCTTTTTCTTTTCTTTTTCCAAAGGTTAATGATTTTTCCGTTAAACGTTCTAACTGTGTTTATTTAAAAATGCAAGTGTCTTCTTCTTAAAAGGCATTTTTTTCCTTGTTTCTCGAGCGATTTGTAATTTTTTTTCAAACAGCTTACAAGAAGGGAAAAATCGGGGTTTTTTTCTGTGCTATTTTCTCTCGATTGCATTTTTATAGCCTCGTAAAAAGGAGTTTGAAATTTCAGTTAAAGCAATTCTTTCGTTATATGGAAGTTGTTTTTAATGCAGTATCACAAAATGATATTTTGTTATAAAAAAAAGAATTGTTTGGTTTTTGCTGAGTCAAAGGGATTTAAAGAATGTTTTTTCGTTTTTAATGCAGTGAATACCCATTATTTAAAAATTAATACATCTCTGAATTGAATCTTTTAAAAAGTTTCTTTAGAAATCAACTTTGAAATTACAGCATTCATCTTAAGCTTAAGCTATTTATATTCATACTATAAAAACAAATAAAAACTTAGACATTTATACAATTTGCTATTTTTTGTAATGGATTTTTTTTTTTTGTAATTGTTTATTTTTCGGTAAGGATAATTTCCGTCATTTTTTAACGAGTATTCTTGAACACTGCACGAATGATAATTCATTTTCAATCTTTTACATTTTGCATGTAAAAAACATTTAATACTTAACATTTTAAACAAGCTAATATTGGCACTTTTGTAGATGTTTATTTCATTGACGTGTTTCTGAACTCTACATTCTTCTACTATTTTCAGAGATTTCCGATAAATCATTTCATTTTCAAATAAACGGATATATCATTTTTTCCTTTACCATCATTAAAATGGAAGCAATGCTACAAAATTTCTAATAACTTATAAGCATTTAATACATTTTTATGCGTTGCAATGGAAGTGACTGCTCCCATTAAATATGGTTTTCTAGTAATTTGAATGGCTATTACAGTTTCTTTAAAAACGAGGTGAAATTGAAGAGAAATATTCTGCATGGATATTAAATTCGTGTTTCTCCTTTTTTAAAGGAAAATGACATTTCATATATTTCTTCAAAAGAATATCTTTGAATAAAATCACTTAAAATGATACAATAATTATAAATTAGCCTTTTAAATACTGTTGCTTTTCCAGCATTTGATGCATCAATACTCGTTGTGAATAAGCATAGCTCAAAAACTCCTTGGAAGCTAAAGTGTTATGGAATTTTCTTTGTATGTAATTCCTTTCATATATTAATACAATTTTGATAGTTTTAAATAACCAATTTCTTAAAAAAAATTAGTTGAAGACTTTTGTGGTAGATTACGGTATTTTGTCTGCCAATTACAGGACTGATAAATATAAAATTTTCATAACTAAATACACAGATCTGTTAACTCTGACATATAAATTTGGCACCCACTTGGAGAATCCTGATGGATTGGAGTGGCGTTAGAATTCGCCCGACGGGGGGGGGGGGACACGGTCTGCACAACACGGGGAGAACGACGTGCTGTACAAGGAGAGGAGAGTAATTATGGTCCTCTCAAATTTTCGCCAGATCTTTATTCATCTACTAGTTGAATAACCCGCTGCGTGAATGGGATACAAAGAATTCCCCGAAGGGGGGGACATCACGACTTTGGCTCCCTGAACCCCCTACTGGCGACCCCTCTGCCGATGGACTTTTTGTCAGAAACCGGGGTTGAATCCATATATGATAAAAGGGTAAAATGTTTTTACTTCCTTCTGATATAAATATTTATATCGTGTTTCTATTAAAAATCATAAAATATACAATCTGTATTAAATTACTTAATGTTAATTCCGCTCAGTTGTTGAAAAATCATTTTGTTCTAACAATGTTAATTTTACGGCCAAAATTAATAATTGATTTCATAGATTTATCCTCTTCTAGAAAGTACTTACCGATTACCTTAATATAGATATAATTTCTCATTTTTGTTTGTAACATGTTGTTATAATTATTATAGAATATGGAAATTTTCCGTTCTTCGTAGCCTTTTTTACATTCCAAAAGAAATTAATCACTTTATTTAAAAATAATTTCTTGTTTTTGTATAATTTATGGCTGTCACGTAATATATTTATTCACAATTCGTTTATTTATGATATCGTTTTTAACTTCAAAATAAATAATAATTCGCATTACCTCAAACATATAGCAATAAAATTTTAAAGTAAATATTATTTTCAAATTTTAAGTTAACTTCCTGTACATTACACTAGGCTTAGTACTAGTAAAATTTTTATTACTACACATTTTTATCACATTTCATTTTAATAGAAATATTAAATCAACATATATTAACATTTTTATAAACATAATATTTATTATGTTCATCAAAATTTTATTATTTTTAATAGTAAATGGCTAATACTTATTATTTTTGAATTATAGTTCTTTAAATCTTTATAAATGATTACATAAAATGCTTGAATAATTATTGAAAAAAAATGAATTTGAGCTTATATGTTTAATTCAAATTTGTTAAATAATAAAAAGCCTATAATTCATGAAATAAATGTTTATAAATACGTTTCTTATTTCAATTCTAAAATTTAATAGTTCGATAACTTTTTCAAAATTAATTCTAATCTTAAAAGCTAAAATTTAAGTGTTAAATATATGCATGTGAAGAGTAAAAGTTAGTGTAAATGTATTCAACTATGATAAAAATATTACTTTCAATAACTATGCAAATATTTCGTTTTTTCCGTCCTTTTATGGAACAAGTTTTCAAATAAAAGCAATTACACATTACTAAACAACAAACAAAAGAAACTTGAATTACCTGTACCGTATTATAGCGGCATATTTGAAAACACATTCTTACTATAAGAATATTTCCTAGATCAAAAAGTAACATCATAACTGAAGCACTTCTAATGGAAGATAAATTACGAAAAATTTTAACTATGATAGAGTCTATTCTTAAGTTATTAAAGCACGTCGAGAAAGACTTTTTTGCTCCAAATCTCAGTTCTTTAGGAGAAAATTATGCAACATTTTCAGAAAGTATAAAAATGATCTGATAGATATTTCAGCAAAAACTCTTTATTTGAGAATACGCTTGGTTTAAGCAAAATATTTTATGTAAATATGCGTCATAATTCTAGCATTTATTTACTGAAAAAGAAAAATCTGTTAGTTACTTTGCGAGTTACGTATTTTAATTCTTAAAAATTTGTCTGGAACAATTTCCTTTGAAGTGCTTAAAGGAAAAATATTTACTTACTGTGATTTTTTTAATTCTGTAAATATATTAGATATTTAAAATTCAAGGAAATCTGAAATTTTGTTTTTTATTATTTTTATGAACTATGTATGTTTAAGAATCATTCTTTTAAAAGTATTAATGTTATTCATTTCTCAGCATTCTTTTAGCAGTATTAGTTTTAATCAATTTTTTCAAATGAATATTTTCAATCGAAACGCCTTCTTTATAACTTTTTGACAAATATTTCCTTTATTCTTAATTCTACTTTAGGATTTTTAAGTAAAATAAAATGCTTTTTTAGAATACTGAGTTTTTGCAAAATATTTTAGAACAAGTATTTGCTATCTTCTGTTTATTTAAATCACATCAGAAAATCAATGATATTTCTTCTCTGTATAGAATTTAGAGTTGACTATAGAAATATTATTTATGTAGTCAAATAATAGAGTGTATATATATATAGTCAGTGACAAAGAAATAGTTCCATACTCTTTTTAGCTATTCTGTTGCGCGCATGCAAGATAAAGTGTCTCTGTATAAATATTCTTTTTTTGTAGTCAAATAATACATATCTACAGCAGTGACAATTTTTGTTGACAGAGAGCAAATAGGTGTCTGCGACCAACAACATTGAATGGCATAATTCCTACGTATCTTCGTGAAATATAAAGACTTTTTTATGACAGAGTAAATGCTGTGAAATTTTTAACTTCGATTTCAAATCTTATGTATTTTAAAAAGTTCTCATTCACAAAGAAGTTTCATAAACTTCAAGAAAAATAACTGCGATTCACACTCGTTTAGAATTTGAAAGTATTTTTTATTATAACTTTGATTAAAGAATACTGAATAATTTGCATAAACTATTTGAAAACGAAGTCAAAAATAATATTTTGCTTTCGAAAAACCAAATACATTTAATTCCCAAGAAATCGCCTTAGTAAATTTCCCTCAGTTAATTCGAATTTAAGATCGGCAATGAAGGCAAAATTCAAGGATTCTAGAGGCTGTCTGAAGAGAAAATTCAAGGATTACATTTTGAATGAAATTTTTAAGCTATTGAAATCTAAATTCAGAGCCTGACATTAACAAAACCAGATTTATGTAGTAGTTCTGTTTCGTGGTATAAAATATCTTCTTATATCATCTCAGGTTGTGGCGTCCAAGAAACGGACGAAAATGCCCCTGCTGAACTACAGAACTGCATTTATTCGATGATATAAAGCGTTACCCTTTCTCTTTTCTTGCCAAAATTTTCATCGGACAGTCGAAGCGTCATTTCTGTTAAAGTTGCCCCGAGTATTATGTCTGCCTCTATAGTCTATGTTTTCTTATTTCAACTAGTCTGGTTTTGTGTTCTCTATTTATAACTTCTATTTTTCTGCATTTAACTCTTCAACACGTGCTCTTATATTTGAAGGATTAAAAAACACAAGGGATCATTTTAAACTCAAAGTTGTTGGACAATCATTCTTTGTTTTATTAGTTCATCAAAGAAATGAAATTGGTCTTAATGGAGAATCCGTGTTATTCGTGCATGTAAATTATATTTCACATACAAACGCGATGTTCAACAAAAATGTAAAAATTTATTTTGTGTCCCCATTTTTTCCATAAATTTTTATGCCTTCGTTCCTTTTGAAACATTCCATTCACAAAAATAATATATATATATATATATATAAAGTAATGGTTTTCTTCACTGAAATATACTTAAATTATTAAAAAAGTCTAACTTTATAAATTATTCACATTTTCGGTCATAACCATAGCTTTTGAAAAAATCTGAAACGTTCGCACACACAAACGGTTCACATATGACCCTGAACACTCTTCACTAAAAAGCACCCATCTAAGTATATTCTGCATCTGATGCTTTTAAATATCCGCTACCCTTTAAATCTCCAGTGAAGGTGCAATAAACAGCAAATAAAGGTTTTGAGAAATTCCCAGAATTTTTTTAACAAAAGAGAAATGATGGGGTCGAAAATATTCCACGCATATGCGTGTGGGTTAAACGCAGTGGGGAAAGTAGAAAATTGGAATCTATATTAAGCCAAACATTTAAATACTCCTCTCTCTGTATGGAACTTTGTCTTGTTCGTCAATACCTTATTTCTTTTAAACATTATAATATCCACTCTTGCAGATCAACGACATTAACCACTCCTGCTCAGATTGGAGCACTTTATCGTTATATTATCACATCGCTAACGGAATTTGCATGGATAGGGGAAGCTAGAGATGCTTGATCCCTACAGATACCTGACGTTACATGATTTTCTGAGATTGTGCAAAAGGATTTCCATTCCAATCTGAAAGGCAATCGTAACGGTGTGTAAGTAAATATGTTTTGGGGGCCAAGAAGTAAATTTCGCTATTTTCATTCCTTTGTGGATTGTAAGTTTGCTCTTAAAGTTATGATGAATTAAAATATTTTTGAGTTTTAAGCATACTTCAAGCTATAATTTGATATAAAACCTGCAATAATGTGATTTAAGAAGTTGTACCAGTTCCGGACACTTGCCCTACCTAAAACACTTCATAAATCAAGAATCGATATAAATTGGTAAATCTTGATGTTCACTGCAGCTTCCATGCTCGTAGGCAGCCAAAGTATAGTGTGTGGTTGAGATCAACTTTCTGGTGTGGTGGAGTTGGTCGCCGATATGGCAACTCAAATAATGAAGCTGGATGGTTGTGCTAGCAACTTCTCGCCTTGATTATCGGCATAACAGCTAGTGTTTTGGGAGTTGTGCTTCACATCAGAATAATAGTTTAAAAATAGTTTGTAAATAATTATTTAAAGCATGAAATTATATAATATAAATATAAATTATAAATATAAATTTATTTTGATGTGATAATTTTAAATAATACAAAGAATTATTTTAGAAAGAATTTTAAAAATAATTGAAATTTATTTATTCCACTTTTTTCCTAGCTTGCAGACAAACAATTTTTATTCGTTTATTATTGTAATAAAAATTCTTTTTTTTCGAATTGTTTGTCATCGGTTGGTTTTATTTAACGTTTAGCCATTTCGGTTGAGTTTGTTTCTTTGTTGATTTGAATTTTCTCGTGGAATATATTTTTCTTCTTTTGCTTTTGTTTACATTATAATATTAGGAGAATCGAGTAAATCTATTACGATTTTCCAATTTCTTGTTTTGTGCAACATTTTTTTTTTTATCCTTTGCTTTCATTTTGGTGTTATTCTGTTCTATTCTAATTTCTATTGCTATAATTTGTATCAATTAATTAAATTAATATTTTAATTGTTTATTTAATTTTGAACTTTTTAAAATTTAGTTTAATAATTAGATTTATTTATGCATTTTCCCCTTAGGCGAGCCAGTGCCGGACGCCCTCACTCTCCAAGAATTCGGCACCAGGAGCACATCCGACGCAACGATATCCTCTCGTCTGAACGTGGGCGAGTCCGGTGGTCGGAACACCCGCAAGGGCTACCACAGACTTGAGGGGGAGGGGCCTGAGGATATCACTGTCCTGCAGCAGCAACCGCCTCCCCTCCCCCTCCCCCCGACGTCGTATTCCAGAATGTCCGCCCACAACCCGGAAGAGTGTATCCCTCCCAGCTCGGGATCGTCGGAATCCAGCTCGGACAATGAGAGGGATTATTTCGAGGGATTCACCGATTCAGATGACGGTAAGTGCCGCCGGATATTGTTAACATGATTACTTTCCCTTCTGTGTTCAGGTATTGGACCTGCGATCGATTAGCCTCTATTGTTTCAGATAAGTTCGGACAGAAATGTCAAATACCACCAATACGAAATTGTATTGTAGATGTGGATAGATTGGACAATGTTCGTTTTCACATTCTTAAATTGAACGCTTTTAGCTGAAAGCATTGTATGCAGATTCTTTTATAACAACTGAGAGAAATGTTTGATTCTAAGAAAAAAAAATCAAGTACGTCGATCCATGAAATTTAATCAACAAACTTGTTATCAAACATGAAATTACTTACAATATTACTACAACTAACGCATTTTCTAGCAGACTGTTCCCAGTCGCATAGCAACGACGGATGCAAATGCGATTGTCCCAGATGTTAGTTTTATGGGGGCCCGTGAAAAAAAATAATGGTTCATTCATTTCACTTTAAAACGTGATTAGTTAAATCTGGATGATCATTTGCCCTTCCTACAATAACGACAGTTCAGCCCAGCACATATTTCCAGAACATGGAGCATAGTCCCAAACCCGGGACTGGAAGTAAATTTTAATGAGATTAACAAAAGTCTTCATATCATATGTTTGTAGCACGGAGAAGATAAACTTATTCATTTCCAACATTTACGATGAATCGTTGGTACAACTCTTTTAGCTTTCGTAGAAAAATAGCTTTTTAAAATTATTTCGTCAAAACTTCATAGAAAAGATTTAATTACTTACTAAAAGTCCTACTATATGTTGTTTTTCCTGTTGAATTGGGTTGTTCGAGATTTCTGTCGTTTATATGTTTCCCAACTTCTTTAGTTTTATTCTCTTCTCAGTTTCTTTAGCTTATTTCTCTTATTTCCCACCTTTGTGCCTTTGAATTTGAGCGATGCATATACATTGCGACTTTGATTGGTTCGATTTTCAACGAAAATTTGATATTTTAGGGAAAATACTAATATTTTTAAGGACTAAAGCAATATTTCAAAGTCCACAATGATAACAATGAACTAATTTGAATATGATCCAAATAATAGCATCTATTATAATACTTTTCTTTAAGATAGTTCACTACAGGAAGTCTTATTCGATTCCACTAATTTGCCCTTAAGCACTGAAACATTACTGTGGCAGAGAACCAGACGGCAAATAATCCTAATGCTGGAAGTGAAGTCCTCATTTGGCTGTCTCTGTCTTTAGCCCTGACTACGTGCTTAAATGGTGCCAGCGTGAAATGGGGAGGGGATATCTAGCGGATAGATGATGAGAAGTGGCCGTATAGGTAGGCAGGTTCTTGAATTCTCTTGGTGGTACAATAATGATGGAGTTAGCTGGTTAACGGTTTCATCGCCGATGACGGTACTATCTCCTTCTGAGGGTTCCACGCATGTAACTTTCGTAATAGTATGCATGGTCCGCAGTACCCGTATGGCTATTTGCGGCTGTCGGATCATTCAAATTTACCGTTTTTCTAATGACTGTAAGGAGTTTTCTTTATGATTACATAGTAGGCTTCTGCCTCTAATCTCTCTTGCAGAACCCTTGAAGTCAACTCTGTAGGCATCTGCTCTACGCTTCTTTCAACGCCTGCGTAATATCTGCCTCACCCGAGCGTTGTTACTCTTATTATGTACCTGGATAAAGTCGTCATTATCCCAAATGAGGAATGCGTCCTGCCTCGAAACAATGCTTGCCTGTCGGTATAACTAGTCAATCTGTCTGTGTTTGGCTTATGCTAGTAAAAGAAAGATAGACTTAATTTACACAGCTGAATTCTGTTAGAAAACGCCTTCCAAGCTAATCCAGAACCTAAGAGCATATGTATAATCGGCACAAGCCATGATTGTTGAAACACAACAATTACATATACATAAAAAAGACAAAGATAAGATCAGTTAAAAGCCTGTAAAGTGATTTTTAAGAAATATTCATTAATTTTCGAACGAGAAAAATGGTGCCAAAAGGAGAACTTGAAACGAACTCCATCAAATACTTGAATGAGAAAATGACGAAACAAAAGAAAGTAAAATTAATTTTAAAGTTTTATAGTCACTAATGGAAATACTATAAATAGATTTTAGCTTCATTCATTTTCAGTTATCTCTGGCTATTTTCGGGAAAAATAATTTGTAAAATTTTATTGCTTCAACTAGATAAATTGTTATGGAGTAGAAAAAAATAGCTGAAAATTGATTACTTTTCTAAAGTTTTGTTCAGACTAAAAGTTTGTCTTGCACTCTCTTTTTTATTTTATTTCGGAGATGGTAATTCACCTTTTGTTAAAACCTACAATACTTGTTGGTTTAATGGATTAAAAATGTGATGGACACTCGCAGAAAGATTTTAAACAAGAGAAAGATTAATTGTTGTATTTTCAAATACGTCTTGTTATAAAGCTTCACAGAACTCCTTTTGGATGGATGACATTGACAAGGGGAGGGCACGACTTGGCACTAAATTTTAATTATAATTCAAATGCCATACGAATAAAAAAATATTTAATGATTAAAAATGATTAATATTTTAATAAAAGATATTCATAAATCCTTAATTTAATTAAATATCAATTTCAAAAATATTGGAATGAGAAAAAGGGTGGGGGGAAAGCAAGCGCGGCATAGTACCCTGGCTAAAAATTTATCAAGCCAGTACTTTACCGATTATACCAGCCGCTTCTCAGCAACGGCGACAACTTACTGGTATATAGGCTGTGCCGAAAAATTGAGGGCTATTTTCTCCGAATTTGCTGGCCATTGCGCTTTAATGATTTAATGGATGAACACCTTGATATACCAAGACTCATCCCGAACTGAATTTCCCAAGTCGTGCCTTATCTCCCCTTATAAAACATTTAAATAACAAGGCAAAGACTGAATTTTTGGTTAATTTACTAGATGTATACCTACATCTTCATACAACAAAATTACTTTCAAACGAAGAAAGTAGTGGATGTAATGTATATAGTAAAATGACCGTACATTACAGTCTGAGACTGACCCCTTGAGGTAAATCTTGGCAGATAGAGATACAATCTGGAAAAACTTTGAAGATGGAGAAGAAAATGCCAACTTTAAAATTATAGAGCCTCATTAGTCAATATAAAATTACCCATTGCATACACATCATAAGCTTAATTAGAAGATTTGAAATTGTTGCCAACGATGGCAACAAACATTTCTGCAATTGTTGACATTAAATAATTCAAGAAAATCATTTTATGATTACTTTTCTTTTGATATTGTACATATTTCTAACTAAAATGTTCATTTTTTGAAAAAAAATTTCATCTATCTTAAAAAGTCATACTTCTTCATTCGTTTCGTGATTTTCAAATCTTTGACGGTGATCAGATGTCGTAGGAAATGCAATTCAAGGCTTCTGAATAAGTTACCGTTGTAGATAGTAAGTAATTTTATACTGTATCCGGTATGATCTAAACTTCTGTAATTGAATTATTTTCGTCGTATCACAGGCGTCTGACAAAAAATCGGTGCTATTAATATTTTTCGATTGCCACTACGAGAGCTGCAATCAGCCTGAAACGTTGACGCATGTCACATCCATTTTATTATCGACAGGCATTACTTCCACAACACTAGCTTTTTCCTTCGAGCGTAATTTTGCTGCATAAAAGATAACGGTGTACACCTTATATATGCTTATGTAAAGATAACAGCTGAAAGCTCTACCAGGCCATTAGCCTAGCACGAAAGATCTCATGAATATGAAGGATATCCAAATAGGAAATAAACACATTTTCATTGGTGCCAATATCTGGCACTCAAGAACAATTACTTATGCATCAGGGAAAAACAAACACATCTAAGATCTCCATTACTAATGACCTTTGTGCCTCGTTTAATGCTAATTAAAAATAGTTTTATAACCAAAAAATAGTCAAATATTTGACTTTGAGCAAAACTTAAACAAAATTCTACCATATTAATTAAAATGATTTTAGATTTGAAAGTAAGATTAATTAAATAAAACAAATTATGTTGGTTATTTACTACAATTTATTTGCTGCGATCCAGCTCCTCCTACAGGAGAAACTAATTTTCTCAAAAACTGAAATAATTTTTAAATTTTTGTTATATATTGTGGTTTTTTCAGAACATATGACCATAAAAATTAACTTCATTTCTAATTCAAAGTTGGATAAGATAAGAGTACAATATTTTTAGATATAGAGGTTACAATATTTGCTAAATTTTAAATGAAAAAATTCGCAAAATATTTGGTATTTTCTTGTTGCAAAATGTTTATTTCCGGGAACGAAAAGTTGTGCAGATTTTTTTCAGTGCCTGTAAGTTGCACATTAGAGACCTGATTATATCAAAGGTTTTTCGTGTAAAAAGAGCAGACATGGTACACGTGTTACACTCGTCGATGTCAAACATCCTTTTGCCGGTGTGCAAATCTGCAGGATTGTCGATTCAGATGTCGTCGTCGTATCTGACCGCAGTTCAAAATTACCAGGATTATTCTTAAACAACTTTAGTTTTTGTTGAAAACCGGAGTCCAATTTAATCAATCATATTTTTATACCAGTTTCTTTGGTGACCAGCTATTTCTCCGGGAATATTGGTTGTACTTAATCTCAATTAAATCTCTTACGTGTAACATCATACTCATGGTTCCTTCAATGGAATATTTTCAAACTTAAGTTGAGATCGAAACGTATGTAGAGTTATGACGTCGCAATGGCATGAAATTATTATTATGAATTATTAGGAATGAAAGTTCTACGCAATTATCTTAGAACCTTCATTCCTTAGTTTTTAACAATTGTAGAAACACATGAGATTAAATATTTGTAGAAACAATGGAAACGATATGAATTCCTCTCCAAAAACAAAAAAGAAATTATTACAAATTTATCAATATCTTTAAAAATTTGTCAAAATTAGGTAAAATCTACGAGACAACGAAATTTGCATCATTGAAAAGAAAATGGCTTGGATTTTAAGATAGAGCAAAATTTATTTTTATGCAATAATATTTTTGAAATTTATCCTGGAAAAATTTCAATTAATTTCAATTACTTAAAATTTTAAAAATAAAAATCACTCCCAGTTGTACATTCCCACCCTCCAAAGTATGTTTGTGCCAAATTTGATTGCTTTAGATCCAACGATCATCCCTGTACAGCGCCAACAGATCAGTAGAGATATTGTAAATTTATGACTGTAAAATTGGTGGATAGAGATTTTAGAGAGAAAACATATTTTAAATTATTAATTTGCTATAATAAAGAAATAAATCATCATTTTCCCACAACAAAATATATGTGCGTGTTGAAAAATATGTCTTCTTTATAAAAATATCTACATCACATGCGAGGATTTTCATAATTGTTCCAAAGGAAATCTCAACATTTTGATGAATGATTTTAATTTATTAATAATCAAAGTTAATAGAAACTAGTACCTTGTTTCCTATTACGTCCGGTAACGTAAAAAGATATTTGTTGTTGTAATTTTGTAATGTATTTTCACTGAAAATACTCTTTTTCAATAATTTGCAAGCTTAATTTATCATCAGCAGTCAATATTTATTATCTCAATAACTGAACTTACATCGAAGCATAAATTTCTTAGAATTCCTGTCACGTTTCGTCTGGGCATCCTGAGATCAATTTAAGGAAGTTTGTTATTAATTCACGATGCCATCCACCATTGAAATAATTACCTGCCTCGTCCACTCATTATTTTAACGAATGAGATATTCATTGTTTGTATTAAATAAATAAATTATTGCTCAGAACAGCGGGTAATTTAGCAGAAAATTGATGACGTAATTAATGGCAAACATTTCTTCACGGTTCTTTTTGTTCTTAATAAACTTGATGAAGTGTAACATTTTTCGTATAGTGTACAAGTGGTTTAATTTGAGAAGTTAAAGTAATTTTTCACGATATATGTTTGAATTAAGAAATTCATGATGTCTAAAATAAAGTAGATAGACATATATAAAAGATGTAATTATATTTAAAAAATGCCATAGAATTAAATGTTTTGATTAGATTTGTTACATTCAAACTCCGTTTTGAAGTTACGTATTTTATGGCCACCCTGATAATTCTGACACCCGAGCAAGTACATGCTCTAAACTTCTACTCCGAACATATTTCGATCTAAGGCTCTCTTTCCACGGTCAGTGGCTTATGGTTCGTTGTCTGAACTTCGTCTTACCTCGAGTCTTGGGAACGTAAAGATTCGTTGTTGCTCGAGGGGAATTGGGATGGCTCGTCCATTCCAGCAAAAGATCGGTAAATGCTCGGACATCAAAGGCCAGCGAATCGACGGGCAGAGACGTCGTTACAGCTAGTGCACCTATTCCTACGGTCTGTTGTAGATCGTGTATGTGTAGAGGGAATAGCGTGACTAGTCGGACTCTCAACGACAACACATCTTCAAGTACGACCTCGAGCAACCTAGCAACATATCGTGAGAACTAGGCTTAATACAGATTGAAAACACACCAGGCTCTCATACACAGCGAATCACCGATACGATCGAATCAACCCCGAAGAATCCCTAGTTTCCCTCTAGACCAGAGGTTCCAAACCTATGGTACGCATATTCCTGGAGATACTCCGCAGATCACTTAGGGGACGCGAAAATGATGTTGGTACTGACAGAACAAACAAAACATAAGGGATTAAATAGAAAAAGAAGTTAGAGAATTTTGCTTCCTCAAGATCATATGAGAAATGAAAATTTTGCCAGCCGAAAGCCTGTTAGTGTGTGCACGCAATATCCAGACGAATCTATGGCACTTACAGCCATGAAACTTGATAAAAAGGTAGTCGTAATGGTGACTGAATGCACCTCGAAGCCCGAGAATTTTTTGCGTTGTTTTGGGTCATTTCCGGCACGTTTACTGCTGTATTATCTTTTATAATGATCGTTGAAAAGCAATCAATGCATCATCGGATAGAACAAACAATTTTCGTTCTAATGAAGTTTGTTTTGAATTTCTAATATAATTTACTGAATTTTGAGAAATTTTTAAACAATTTTCACTTTTTGCTAATATTTTCAATTTTTAATTTTTAATTTCTTGCATACGACGTTCTAATGATGCTATCATTTTCATTTTTTTAGATAATAACTGGAGCATTTCTTCTTTATTTAAAACAATAACGGTTGAAATATCTTTTATGGTTGAATTTTAATTAATTTTTTCTGAAGTGGTATATATATATTGTTTTCGCTCGCTTATTTTTCTTCGCAGCAAAGACATTAAGTGAAGATAAGTTTTAAAAAAGCAACAATGAAATTATAAAGTTTATGCAAACGATGTTGTTAGAATTTAAACTAAATAAAAAAAATTCTTGATTCTCGGTACAACCATTTGGTTTGTCCGCTAAAATATAGTAATGATTCAGTTAGGATCCTGTTTCAAATAGTTAATAGGCGACATTAGATATTTTGAATTAAAGCCATCCATTGAAATTATTTAAATTTGAAATTGTATTACCAAATAAACCATTATTTTTAAAAAATAATTTTAGGATTTATAAGAATGATTCCTGTGAACCACGTAAAATGTTAAAGAATGGAAACCGAATGAAATTTTGAGTGATTTCAAATGGACCAATACACTTGAAAAGATAAAGACGAATATAATTTTTTTGGTATTCATCTACGAATTGGATGGGCAGTGTACACCCGCCCAATAGCATCGCAAGATCTTATTTCTGCTTCTTCCAATACAGCCTGCCCTTGTTTTTGACGCTGTCATGTCTTGTTTCCATTGTCCCAAGTGTAGCACTTGGGTACTTCATTGTGCAATAGGATGCGTACAAACTCATCTTGGGTGCAAAGTCTGAACAAAAATGTGAGTGTTGCTTCTCAGGTGCTTGGGCACGTTAAGCAGCATTTTCAGTCTTGAAGTAGACTCTCTGACCATTTTCAAGATGACATGAATCACGGTGGGGTGTCGCTCGTGAATCGGAAAGTCATTAAGACGATAATTGTTTGTTCTATCTAATGGTCCATCGATTTGTTTTCTATAATCATTATTTCTCATGGATCGGCAAAATCGTGCGAAAAATAACCCAAAACCCCAGTAGCACAGAAATATTATTTAATATTTGCACAATGTTATACAATATTAAGAACACCGATGAACACCGAATACCGAAACAAAGTATTGTATTGTATGTATCTGTATTTCCGAGATACTAAATTTCTACAAATAATATAAAAACAATTTTTTTTATAAAAATCCTCATTTTAACTCAGAATATCACTCGATTGGAGGTTTTATTTCAAAACACTCCACTGGAACAATTATTCTTCACGATGCTGAATATACTAATCATACTAAACAATACAATGCATGCAGTATTTTATTTTCTATATTTATCGACGTTTATAAGTATTTTAAGATGAAGTTATTCTTACAGCCGACAGATGGCAGCATGAGGGTACTGTAACACTTCATTTATCAACGTTTAATCATATGTCCGAAAAAATATTTTACAAAATGTTAATTTGAATAATAATTTTTACACAATCATTTTGTTTTACTGTGAATAAAAGGCGGGCCGGATTCAGCTAAGGAAGTTAACCATTAAAAAACTCTCACATATGGATTATCTATTGTTCTGTGAAAAAAATTCGAGTGTTATTCTCATCGTAAAAATATGCACGTGATTTATTGTTGCGAATTTTGTATTTGATTTTCAATCAATACTGTAATTATAAATGTTAAAGGCGTCTCATAACACATTGAAAGAGGAATAAATAAATTTCAAAATTATTTTAAAACCTTCCAAACATATTATTATAATTCCTTTTAAAACTTATTGCCTTAATTTATTAAATTAGCGAACTTAGATATAAGAGCTAAAATTGCACCCTCTTTGACTTCAAATTTCATTTTGAATTCGAAATTGTAATGATAAGAGATAATTTAATTAAAAAGACTATTCATATTAATTGTTTAATGGGCATAAAATTTCGTAGAGATCCTAACTCTATAACTACATTTTCTTATCATCATTTACGCTCATTGACGCAAGTCTAGCTGTTCCAGTGGTAAAGTGCCGGTTTGGTATGCGGAAAATCCCGGGTTCAAAGCTCTATGTAAGTAGAGGTGTTCAAACAATCGCAAATTGTTGCCGACAAGTTCAGCACTTAGGATTTTATAGATTAATATTTTCCATGCTTCTAAAATGTATTTTTAGAATATTCACTATTTTGTTATATTATGCAATATTTTATAATATTATTCAGTATAGTACAATATTATTTAATATGGTATAGTATTATTCAGTATTATATGACATTATCCAATATTATGAAGAGAAACATTGTACAGTATTGAAAAATTCTTACGTTTTACACTGTTTCAATATTGAGAAAAATATTGTACAATATTACTTTTTCGAATGTTATGATATTAGATAATATTATGTGCACCTCGGAAAGAAACAAAACATTAAAAAATTTCTAGATTAAATTTTAAAATTTGGGCTTAGAGTTGCATTAATTCACCATTACGACTACCTGTGTGACAAATCTCAAGGCTTTAAGTGCAATATTTTTAGTTTAAACTTCGCACACACGCACACATAAAGTTGCCCTTTATAAGTATAGATTAATATACGTAATATCTCAGAGAGCTTGATTTACAGATTTCACAAAATTTTAGTGAAATAAAGTATAAAAGTAAAATGCGAATTAAGATATTAACTCAGCTTTCAACAATGAAAGATAAACAAGCAATTAAATATTTGTTTAAATAATGAAAATGGTTTGTATTGAGTTGCAACGATGAAAAGTATTGTTGTAAATTATACCAAAAATATTTTTTTAATTTATTAAAATTACAGAAAATATTGTATTGCACCTTTTTCGTTTAAATCAAACTTTTAGACGTTTAAAATAAACATCATTAGAACGAAAATTGTTTGTTCTTTCTTAAGATGTATCTATTCTCTTGATACGATTATTAGAAAAATTGCGTTGGAGAGATGAGTAATCACTGAAAATACCACAAAATATTAAATAAAAATTTTCTAGAATGAATTTTAAAATTCTGGCTTCGAGGTACATTGAGTCAACATCAGGGCTATCTTTGTGCCAAATTTCAGGGCTGTAAGTGCAATATTTTACGTCTAAACATCGCACTCTCTCTCTCTCTCTCACACACACACACAAACATTGCCTTTTATATATAGAGATATAAGATTAGTAGATGCAAGTATGTGCTAAGAAATAATAAAATAATGTATAAGGTGAAATATAACATCTAATGTTCTAAAAGAGTCAATTTACCTGACTTCACATATATACCACAACCGTAACTGCGGATTTCATACAATATCTAACTGCCTGGCGACTTACCTTTTACTGTGACATATCCTTCCTCCCTGTGAGTTGCAGGGGGGGGGAGGGCATTTAAAGATTTTTCTAAAATTAAAATGTCACATAGCTATTAAAGTGTGTAATTTGAGTATTAATTAAAGTATTTATTAATTAAAGTGTAGAAATATGCTTTTATCAGTTCATAATTTTGTTACAAAAACAATTGGTTGCTCGGTTATTGTAATATAATCAATTAAGTATCTAAAAGGATGTATCCTTCAATCATAATTATTTTTCATGAATTTCTCTTATTTCTTGAACTTCTGAGGAAAGTTTTTTAACCCTTTCTTTGTCGGTGTCGCATTCGTCGCTACTTACGCGTCTCTTTATATTCCGAGATTATTTTTTGTATTTCTGAAGGCTGCTAAGAAATGGCGCATATACTCCTACTTCATGTTTTCGTGGTCAGATTTCTGCCTTTAATGGAAAGCATAAACATTTTGGCGGAGATACGAAAAAAAAATCCGACAAAGAAAGGGTTAAAAGCAATTTCAAAAACTTTCAGATAGGAGTCACCAAACTGCGTTGATATTATTCGTAGATATTGCTCGATAATATTCACGAATTGGGTACAAAAATTATTTCAGTAAAGCATTACTAAATGAAATTCGAAAAAATATCTTTAATTACACTTTTCCTTGAGAACTTGTTTACATAATTATCCCTGAAAGATCTCCAATATTTTTCTTCAAGAATAAGCTTCTGGATAGTAAACAATAGCCTTTATATCTAAGCTTCTAAGACAAATTATTCCTGCACAATAATTAAATTGGAGATTATTTATGCAACTCTTTTTTAATAATGCAGAAAGTTCGAAACTAAATAAACACCAGTAACTCATGATAAAAGAAAAGCAAATTATTTTAGAAAAGGAGCAAACGAGTGAACAAATTTCTGAGAACTGTAAAGCACTAGTAATTAAAAAGAAATAAAATTCTTCTGAATGACGCAAAATGTGACGTAATGATATTAATCAAAGTTTCATATGGCATACAATATTAATTATCATGGTACATTTATAGAATAAATTGCTTCGGAATATTAATCAAAGATTATTGAGAAGTATTCAAAACTTCGAAAAATCTGTAGAAGTAATACAGTAGTTTAAATTTTAGAAGATAAAATGTTTTATAATTTCTTGAGAGTATAAGCCAAGAAACATATAATATAGAGAGTATAAGCCAAAAAAATAATAAATGATGTATAACGTGAAATGACATATCTTATAAAAGAGTCAATTCACGAAACATCACAATCACATGATGAAGGTAACTGCGGATTTCATAGAATGTATAATTGCCTGACCTGATATATAAATTCGTAGGAATGACGTAAAATTGTGACGTCATGGTTTTAAATGGAATCGATATTCCATTATGAGAGACAGGAGATATTTTAAACCCTGAGGGAATAAATATGCTAATTTTAATTCTAGAAAACTGTATTTCAGGAGTGTACATGTTAAAAAAGCATAACGAGAAGACGAAAAAGATTTATAATTTTAAGATTTCTTATAAGACTAACGAAATTACACTCTTCTGAATTTTGTTTCAGTTCAAATTTGAATTCAGTTTCAAAAATTAATTTGCACTCTTATTAATTTATTTTGAAAAAAATAATATGAATAATTGTTAACATTTCTGAAAACTTTTCAGTACTTTTTTTTCGATGGAATATAAAACCACACTTGAAGCCATTTCTGTTAGAGAAATTCTGACTTCTTACTTGAATTGTTTGGCTTTAATGTGCGATTTCTTTATTAAGTGATACTCAATTTATCGAGCGTAAGGTTTTCTTTAAATCCTCACTTTAATAGTTTTTCTCAATCCTATGCAAAATGCTAACAGAATTAATATTCAAGTCGCGTTTAACTGTATTGAATGCTTTTAGTATTTTAAAATAAGACAAAACACTTCTACTAGGATAAAAATTGAATTCATTCTATAGCTTTTAAAAAATATGTATAGTTAGTTTTCTGACAGATATAAATTAATATAAAGGTTTCTTTCTTACAAACCTTTTGATAATGCCAGCTATCATTTCAACGGAATGAATTCTCTCCAATAAATCTGTTCGTTTAAACAGTTGAAGATTATTTGACATTCTTCATATCAGATTATTATTCAAAGGCGAAACTTAGTCACGATACAGCCAACCAAACATTATTATTTTTGATAGAAGTGCTAGAATGAGTGATGTTAGCATAATAAATTACGTCAATTCTACCTGAGAAGGTCATTATTTTTTCAATGAAATATAAACTCATATTTGCACTTTTTAAATCTCGTTTCATTCGTTGTTGTTTGAAATACTGAAAAAGGATATGCGCACAATTTATAGGCATAAATGCTAGCTTTATAATTTTTTTGCTATCTGTTAGACTTTATTTTAAATTTTATTAATTTTTAGTGGAATAGTGTTTCATGAAAAGAATAAACATTTTTAATTTTATGAACGAATTGGTACAGAAATTCTAATCCGTATTAAAAAATTAATACTAGTTAATTTTGAAAACTTAGTGCTTTTAAGGATTTTTTTAGTTACATGAAAAACTGAAGTGAAGTCGAATCTCTTTCGATTTTTTTTATATGGGAAAAAGGGGTGAAAGGAAATGGCATTTTCATTCTACACAGTTTCTTTTATTCAATCATCTAAGAATTTCATGTAAAAATGTAAACCAGGCTTAAAAAGGTACGCTCAAAGAAACCCTGCTGATTTCTTCCACCTATGGGAAAAAAGTCAGACAAAAAAATCTACTTATGGTTGCAGGCCGAATTGATTTTTCAAAAGAAATATTTCAAAACTTCAGATATCAATGGATTAAAGATAAAACATTGAATTAATATTCATATATAAAAACCAACTTATTATATGCATTTTCCTTCTGTTATTCTTATTTTTATAAGTTAATAAAATTTTTATCCTATGATTCTCATAATATTTGTTTTCTTACAAAAACGGAAATTTTAAAGGACTTAATTTTAATTTAAAAAAATAAAGCATTGTTATTGTTAAAAGGCATTCCTTTAATTTTAATTTTTTTTCCATATATATCTTAGGTATCTATAAGCAACGTTACTTTTATCATATACCATAATACAGCCATTTATGGAACTTACTCCAGTTTTGGTTGTTGCAATTTACATTTATCATGCTTCTAGCTGAGAACCAATTCTATTAGCTATTAAAAGTTCTTTATTTATATATTGTTTTAATTTAAGCTTCACTGTTTAGATTTATTTCTGTGATTTGCTACGTTTTGAAATTTCCAAACAAGCCTAGAATTTAATAATTTGACGTCAATTCTAACGAAATCTAACTAATCGAATATATGAAATTAAAGTTTTGTTTATTAACATGCGTTTATTTATTTATAAATATTATAAGTTCCAAATTTGTGTAATGAATTACACAAATTTTGTCTTCTCAACAAACTACTTTTATATAAGAAATTAGAGGCAGAAAGCAAAACAACCAGCTCTTAAAATCTACAAACACTGCATAGTCAAAAATGTTTAATTTCATTAAATTAACAATTTGATTAAATGTTAACCAAATATTTCCATATGCCCAACCGAGTTGTTATTAATTTTGAAATGAGGTGGCAACATTGAAATTTTCACTATGTGAAATTTTCGATCCTTTAGAATCATATCCCTTCTTTAAGTGCAAACTCAAGTTAATTCGATTAAATCTAAAATCAAAGCATTGATCAATTTCAAAAAGTATTGGAAATAGTCGAATAGAAACCTTTCTTTCATGAATACTCTTCGTTCAAGCATCCTATTACATTCTGTTTGCACATTATGCCTCTACCTCCGAAGCGAACCTTTTTCATCTTAAATGAGATGCTAATGCAAGCGAAAATAGGATAACTGCAGAGAGCATTAATGGAATTGTAACTGTTTTCACCTTTAGCGCACTTTTCCTTTGAAAAAACTCCCAGATTTTCACGACCCTTTCAAGGCCTCTCAAATTTTAATGATCTCCTTTCTACCATCGAAACTAGCAGATGGACGGTAATTCAAGGACACTAATCTCCTCCCTCTTATTGGAGCATGGCGTGAGAAAGTGACTAATGGCGATGAGGAGTAAGCACTGTTCCTAGCAACTGCTGCTGGTAGTATTTCCTTTTCCAGTGAGTTCTTTGTTAAACTTCCCACCTGCCTTTGTATTCCACGCAGAAATTCTCCATAGAATTTTAAATGGGTAGATGGCAATGCTACTTTGAGTCTGTATCTATCAGGATCACAGGATCTTTCTCCAATTCTTTCGAAGAAAGAGATTTTAGAGGAGGGAATCTGTTCCATTCCAAGTTTCGCTGTTTGGATAAATCCCATTATGTGTGGGCTCTCCCGGTTACTAATTAAATTGCATGGAAAATGAGAAGGTGAGGGAAGGAAAATGGCCTCCGTGTTCATTTTCGCCATAGCTCTCCATTCCTAGAAGTATTTTCTGTTTTCTTTAAGTGCTCTCGTTGAATCGCGGCGAAGTGATGAGAATCTGGCTGTGAAATGCTGGAGATAAGAACTGCAAATTGGCTTGCTAAGAGTCGTTGCAATTTTTGTGAAATTTCAGCCTCTGTGGGATTCGTCTTTTAATTTTATTAACTTTCTCCACGTAGCTTCGATAACTTAAACATTCAGATTTCAAAGTAGATTTGCTGATTAAATATCTTAGTCGTTCTTCTCAAATGTGATTGAACCACATTCTCGTTTCCAAATACGGCGTGTGTCTCACAGTTAATTTCATTTTGATTGAATTAAATTAGTTTATTAGAATGTGTTTAAGCCGTGTTCAGTGAAAAGGAATTTTTTTTTGTTTTTATAACATTTAATTCTTCTGAAGTGTTTTGTTCATACCAATTTAATTCTTAAGATTTAAATGCTCATTTACTGTCTGAATTTATTAGCCACTTCTCTTGAATATGGGTGTATAAAGAAGTGACGCACATTCCCGTTTTCAAATAAGGCATGAATCTCACCAATAATTTTTTTTCGACTGAATTAAATCAGTTCATAGATTTAAGTTGTGTTCAGTAGAAAAAAATATATATTATTTTTTTTAGTATTTGTAGCATTTAAGTCTCTTTCAGTGTTTATTTATACCCTTTTAAACATTAAGATTTAAAATTTTTTAATTGAATTAAATGTACCCTCGCTGATTCAATATATTAATCGCTTCTCTTAAATGCGACTAAACCCCATTCTCGTATTTAAATAAGGCTTGATTCTCACATTTCTTTTCGTTTCCATTGAATTTAATCTATATTGAGATGCATTTATGCTCTCTTTGCTAAAAGTATAGGCATAAAATATTTGTTGCTGAAACATTTAAATCGCTTTAAATATTTTGTTTGTATACATACAATCATTAAAATCTGCTAAATAAATATCTTAGTTTCTCTCCTTTAATGCGATTCAACCGCATTCTAGATTTCAAATAAGGCATGAAACTAAAATTTCATTACTTTTGATTGAATACAATACATTTTTAAAAATTCTTATGCAGTGCTAAGTGAAAAGAAATAGTTAGTTGAATTTTTAGAAGAATTAAATGTCCATAGATATTTTGTTTGTGCATGTTTAATCATTAGAATCTGTATGTCCATTTGCTGAGGAAATATCTTTGATGCTATCTTTTAATGTGATTGAACCACATCCTCGTTTCCAAAAAAAGTTTGAATCTTCCATTTTATTTCTTTTACACTAAATTTGATCATTTTGTTGTCTTTAATTGTGGTTTATATATGAACTTTATGTTTTAATTCTTTAAATCTAACCAAATATTTGTTTATAATATTTGATTAAAAAATTAACTTTTAAATCTTATGAAACGTATTTGTTTGCACAGCAAACATATCATACATATGATGAATACATTAAAATTTGACAATTTCTTCATACCAGAAATAGGGAAGAGTCATCGAATTGTTCACTTGGACAATATTTTTTGACGCACTGTGATGGAGAAGGAATGTTAATGAAAAACAAGCAGTAGAAATTTTTGTAGCTTATTAATCTTCAGAATAGTGTTTTTAACATTTTATGAAATACATTTTAAATAAGGAAAAAACAGCTTAAAAAATATGTCATCGATATATCATGCCCAGATTGGTTCAGCATGTTCTTAAAGCACAGTTAAATAAAAAATAATTTTTGATTCTCAAATTCACACCAGCACACAAGGCATGAACCCAAGTATGACATTTTATGCACTGTATCACTTCCTCTTCCTCCTTTCTTTCCTCACAAATGATACGCATCGAAAGTTTTTATACTTTTTTAGCCAAAAATGGCTCTTGCGCCATTAAACCCCAAACAACCAACCAATATTTGATGGCTTTAGTTCCTATTATTTTTTTTTTGGTTTGACTTGTTCCAGTTTCAATTTATGAGGATCACTAACAATGATAAACAGCTTTTTGAGCTATTTCTCTAGTTTAGGACAATAATCCCAGTGGTTTAAATGATCCAATTTAGGCCACCTTTGGACAACACCAAAAAATTGCCCTTAATTTCTTTTTAAACTATTTTATAAAATTATTATAATAAGTTGTAGCCGCAGAAATTTCCTCTCTAAGGATTTAATAACAAATTTTTCTACTTGATTTAAAACAGCAAGAAAGAGTTTTGTCTTTTGTTAAAATAATAAATGGGTGGCACCTGAATCTAGACATTTGTTCTACAACTGTAACTACATTACACTTTCGCTTAAATATGATTTCATACATCCCATTTACATCGTTACACCATAGTTTGTCTATTTGACGGCCCAAATATTTAAAAAAATTGAAGTTATGAAACCAGTCCAAATTCGGTGGCTCTCCCCTAATATGCTGTTCGAAAAGAAGACTTGCTATGAAAATATAAATTTTGTTAGGAAATATTATTTATTACTGAAATTTTGGCTATTGCTGAAGTCAAAATCAGTGTCGTAATTTTAAAGCTTTATTGTGTAACAGATAGTTGCTGTACTTATTTTAAATATGCTTATCTCAAGAGGTGATATATTCAAGTTGTTAACACAAGCATCCAAGATGTTCAATGTTCGCTGATTTTATAATACGGCATACATCAAGTCTTTCATGTAATTTTTGCAAAACTTCTGCAGCATGCCTCTGTCGACGCTGGTAAAAGCAACAGTTTTCAAATCAATGATAGTGGTTGAACATGGAGACTATACCTCAAAAACATGTAATCGCATTGAGGAATTGATTTCTTAGCTAATAGAGATAGAGAACTGTTGCCTTGACCCCCTACGACACCCAAATCGCACTTTACCTGATTGTTTGATGAGTTGTGTTGAAGATCGCTTGTATATATAGGGATTATTGAAGAAAAAAATACATTCTCAAAATCAACACGATTATTCCAAAACAGCTTCATTCTATCATATATCAACGCTGCATTTCAAAAAAGGTTTTTTTAACAACAAGTAATTTTCTTATTGCCAATCTGATAAAAATAAATTTAGAATGAATCCAAATCATCTGTCATTTAATTAATTAAATTTTAACTAAAATATAGATAATATTAGGGGTGGGGAACCTTTTTGCACAGAAAAGGCCTCATTAAATTCCGGCAGTTGGGCAAAAGGCCTCACGAGCAGAATATTAAGGGTTATTGTTCTGTAATTATTATTGAATTATAGACAATTATATATTTCAATGCAAATTGCAAATAACTGGCAAGGCTGCATAAGAAACTCAAGGCTTCAGGCCGCAGATTCCCTATCCCTGTAATATTTTATATGCCAAATTAAATTGCAATTGATACCAAATTAAATTTAACCCCTTAACGATCGCATAATTTTCAAGAAAACAGTAGGAAAAATTGCCTATTTTTTATTGAAGAAAATTCTATAAAAATAAGTGTGTGAACAATATAAATGCATTTTTAATTTTTGGAATTTTTTCAGCTTGAAATTAAGAAAATTAAATTTTTCAGAAAAATCAACAATCAGGGTTATTGAGACTGGCTGTTGGAAGTAGAAAAAAACGTGCTTTAAACATTAAATGATAATTTTATGAAACTTTCGCATAATACAAATAAAATATCAATAATTTTTTCTTGTACGACATATACTTTAAAATAAACCAATTATATCCAATTACATTATAAATAATCTGTTACTGTCATATGGTATGTAAAATGAGAAATAAAAATTTTTCCGGGTATAAGAAATGGATTGTTTTTAATCTTTTTGGTGCTTTACTTTTGAACACTCCAGCCCGGAAATATCTCGAGGGGAAGAAATAGAAAGCGAAACCTCACCCAGTGATTTTGACGGGAGCAAGACTTAAGGGGTTAATTAAATAAAGATAATAATATAAATATTGCTTATAATATGGAGATGCTACATATGTGCTTCCATGTCCAACAACCACCACTGACAGAAAAATTCGCAGGAACTGCATTACAGACTTCATGCATGCTGTCTGAGAAAAGGAGTGCATATTGAATATTTTTGATGCTTGCATTCAAAATTTTATAGGTCTGTTATAATTAAAGTTAGCATATTCAGAGAGCCGTAGAGCGAGTTCTATGGCTCCACAAGAAACAAAATTTTACTAGTATGTTGTAGAAGTGAGGAGCTCTGTGAAAACCGCAAGAAAGGGAATAATGAGAATTGGGGAAAACAACAACAAAAAATAAGTTGAAATTTAGTCAATAGGTGGCGTTGCTCCTTTATTTAAGGCGATTTTTGCAGATTATTTTTAAAATTTCTGAAGCAAAATTGAATAGTTCATTTGATTTTGTTTGGTTAACTAAACACACTGAAGAAATAAAGTTTTGACAGTTATCTTTTTTCGTTCAAAATACCGTTTTTATGCACGTTTTATTTGTTTTGTTTTTACATAGCGCAGAACTTGCTCTAGTGAAATTTCATTTTGCTTGGAGCCATAGAACCGGCTCTGAAGCCTTCCGAATAGGCGAACTTTAATCATAACATCATGCATTTAAATATCGCCCAAACTTTTGTCTTGTATTTCTTGGCAGATGCTATTTAAATCAAGAGCTCAAGTGCAAGCGTTAACATGATTTTATGCAATTCTCACTGTTTGCACAAATTTTATGGATTTGAAAATTGCGGGAGTAGTAAGTGAGAACCTTTGAATTTTCAGCAAGTACTCTGGCCATAAAAGGATTCGAATCAATTAAGGAAATAACCTTATTCTAAAGATAACAAATCTTATGAATTAACAAAATTTGTTGAGTTTTAGGTCGTTCCCACTTTCTTGTTATATTTTGTTTAAATGTATATGTCCATTATTTGAATTTATCAAAATCTGACTTTATAACTAAGTTTTGCATTTATTCTATCAAGATTTTAGATATTTTTCCTCTTACATAACGGAAGTCTGAATCTATTTAGTGCTATGACGTCACACTTTAACGTTACTTTTGCATGTGTCTAAAGAAGCGATTATGTTTCGTGTTTATTGCTCTAGTGAAATTAGGGAAATATTCCTATACTAAAATTGGCATTATCAAACGTAGAATTGGATGGGCTTAGATATTTAACAAAAATTGTTGAATAATAATTGCTATGCCATACGCTACATAAATAATTTAATATGACATAAGAAAGATTGTATTCATGGTAATGCAGTCAGATTCCAATCCATTCTCATGAATTTAGTTTCTTTTTTCAGTGCTGATTAATTAGCTAAAACTTTGTCTTTTTCTGAGTTGCAGTCAAATTAGCTTGATATTCTCTTTAAATATTGAACACAGGGTACTTAAATTTATTAAGTTTTATACTTTTTAGAAACAATCAAGGAATGTAATGTTTACCCAACTGTAATCAAATTACTTTAATGGAAGAGTAAAATAGTTGTTACCTACTGCCCGGGATTTTGCACCTGACGAAAGATTTTGTGTGTAGCTTTTAAGGATAAGTAAACAAGTTTTCAAAGAGCGCAATTAAGCACTCTTCCATTCCCTTTAAAGTTGTTGTATTGATTTTTTTATTCAGTATCAAAATTGTAAAAATTAAGTAATTATTGTAATTATACTAAGCAACAAAGTTTTGTAGTTATGAGAAATTAAAGACGAAATGCTATAGATGAAGTACATTTAAAGGTGTTAGATAATAAAATATAATATAAAATATTTTCAACTATGTCCAGGTATTTCTACCTAGAATTACCTAGAAATGGTTGAAGAAATTTGACCAAAGGAATATCGTCTTAACCTTTAAATGCCCAGTGTTGCCTATAAGCAACATATCGAATTTCGTCTTCTAGAATATTGAGAATAAGACCGAAGTTCTAATGCCAGTTGTTGACCATAGGATACATATTTAAAATTTGATTAAATCAATTTGGAACATTTTCCTTTGGAGTTTCCCAAAGGGCCACGTCAAACGTTTGCTTTACAAATTCCTGAATGATCTTCAGAAACATATTTGTGCAGCTGTCAGCTCCGTCCCACAAAATACGTTCCACAAGGTGTGGTTGGAGCTCGATTACAATCCCGATGTTTGCTGAGTAACATTTAGTCCGCCCATAGAGTGTTTGTAATTCCAATAGACACCCCAAAACTTTATGAGTTTATGTAAATAGTATGAACGTTTCAACAGAACAGTGCTTTTTGACATTAAAGTCATTGCCTTTCGAAACCAGGGACCGTTTTCGGGTTCGTTCTGTATGAATGTTGAACTAGTACTTATGCAGTGGAGAGACTACAATGTACCGTGCGTTTGAAAAAGTTGAAATAGTAGCAATAACTTCTACAAAATTTTATTTGACGTATATTCAGGTTTCCCTTCGTGTAAAACCCAAATATGATACAAAAAATATCTTGAGAGTTCTGCATCGCCGCTCCAAAAATGTTTCATAGGAAAATATGGAATTACATTATTAAATATTATAAAAGTTTTCAATCGAGGACTTTAATTTATTATCACAATAATTAATTTTGTTTAAATAACTATAAATACATTAATATTACTTAGAATAGAACTAGTACCCTGCTTTGAAGCTACACGAGTACTATATTTTGGTGCGGACCTTTGAATAGCAGTCAGGTGACAAGGGAGATATCTCAGAGACGCTTCATTTTCCAAACTTTCATGCCACGCCAGCGTGTGGGCATTAGGTCCCCGGAAGTAAACTTGGACCAGGCCCTCATACAGGGTTTAGTGTCGGTGGAATTGTATCTTGAAATTCTAACAATAATATTTTATAATGCACTAAATTATATAATTATTAATATTTTATAATGCATTAAATAAATAATTATTTAATTATAAAATATTTCTTATTGTGCTAATCAACAATAAGAAATATTTTACCGATTTTTATATATTTTTATGAAAATCAATAAACAGTAATGAAAACAAATGATTTATCTTTAAACTCCATTAACCTTTTACCCTCGAAAAATTAATTAGATGTGTATTGTGCTTTGCATGTTGCATTCGCAGATTAAATTCTTTCAAGTACTACGAAATTACTTTGATCAGCAACCAAAACAAGTAGTAACGCTCTCAATACAATCCTGTCTAAATTTTTTCAATAAAATATTGTATCATATGCGTTTTGAGGGTAAGGTATGCATGTAACTCAATTTCCCCTTTCCATCAAACGGATACAGTAGCTATAATGGCTTCAGGAACAGGGGCATGAGGCTGTTTTCTGTCCTCTTAGTGGAGCCACGGTGCGCTGTAGGATAATAAAAATTAAAATGTGTAGAACTCAATAACATATAAAACGTAAAACATAAAGCATAAACATAACACATATAATATAACAAAAAATAACATATCATTAAAGAAATTTAGGGAAATAAGTATTTAGAGTTAAATATTTATTTTTAATCTATACAGAAAAGTCTAATTTATAATACTAATATAGACTTTTAATAACTTATAGACGCAATTCTTTGTTGTAACCAGAAGTATTTAACACTTTAAAATCCAAGTTTAATAACAAAAGCACATAAAAGCAATATTACATATGAGAATCTAAGATTTAAAGGAATTTTAATTCAAAGTCAACAAAAAGTAAAAAGATTTTAAAAATCTAAAATTATTCTACTTCATTGCCTATATTTTAAGGACAGTCCTAAAACCCATTACAAGATATTCCAATGTTCACAAATGTTGATTAATGTAATAAAATCTAAAGATTAGCATTTCTGCCCCATTCCATTTATTAGTTCAAAATTCTTCATCCTTTTCTTCTCTAATTCCATTCAGCTTAATATTCACAAGAAATTTAAGAAAATGATGACAAGTTGCAGAAAAATATTGAAACCATAGACTTCAAAAAAGCTTTAAAAGATATTACAAGATATTTTAAAGTGCACAAATGTTGATTCATATAATAAATAAGAATTACCATTTCTGTGATTCATTTCACTTATTAGTCAAAATTATTTATTCTTTTCATCAGACACCATTTCACTTAATATTCACAAGAACTCAAAATAAATGATGACAGGTAGCAGTAAAATAATGAAACGAAAATTTATAACTCTAAATTGCTTTGCATTTGCTTTTTCAGCATTTCAAACAGTGTCAAATGAAGCGAGCTTTTGAAAGAACAGATATGAATTCATATTTCGTAGAGAAAATAATGACCTATTCAGATAGAAATGATGTAATTTATTATGCTAACATCATTAATTCTAGCAATTCTATCGAAAATAGTCGTGCTCAGTATGATGTACCGTGAATAATTTTCGCCGTCGAGTCATAATTTGAATATGAACTGAAGAATATCAAATTATCTTAAACTGTTTTCAACAAACAGATTTATTGGAGAGAGTTTATTCCGTTGAAATGATAACAGGTATTATCCAAAGGTTTGTAAGAAAGAAAGCGTTATATTAATGTATAGTTGTCAGAGAACGACAATAAATAATTTGTTAAGAATGATCTAGAATGTGTAATATCTTAGGAATTGTAGAATTGTTTAATTATATTTTAAAATGCTAAAAGCGTTTAATACAGTTAATGCTGTGCAGATTTGAAGATTTATAAGCTATCATTCTGCATCGCAATGAGTAAAACGTTAGAATTGAAAGTTTTAAAAAAAATACATTTGTGTTCAATGAATTGCGTATAACTTAGCAAATAAATCGCATATTAAGAAAAACTTATTAAGTAAATAAAAAGGATTTTTTAAATTATGGCAAATTAAAAGTGTTTTCTTTCTGACATGAGCAATGAAATTATTCCAATACATTCTTTTCAAAATTCCAATTTTTTTGTTTTTGCGAATCAAAAATGAATTTAATTGCTTTAGGAATAATATCCGATAATTAATAAAGTTTAAAAATCGTTTTCAGACGAATTACTTAAAAAATATACACGTTTAAAACGTTGTTATACACTTTTAAAAAGTAAAACGTATAAAAACATAGAATTTTTTTGTTTTGAAGAAAAAGTAAAATATTTCTCGGATTTCGATAATAACTGAATTTCTGTCATGTTTTATTCAAAAATATTCATGTAAAATGTAATATTTATTAATAGCAATCCACATGTGGAGAAAGATCTTAATAGATTTAATTATTTGAACTAATTAGTTTGCATTACTTTAATTAGTTTGAAGCTTTGTGATAGGTTACTAACATTCGTAAAATTGAATGATAAGAAGTATTCCTCAGCTGTTTTCACTCATCAAAAGTATCAATCAAAACATAAATGTAAGAACATTTTGAGTCAATACAATTAATGCTTACCAACAACCATTGTAATCAAAATATTTCTTTTAAGATTGGAAAGATTTTAGGTAAATGATCCTTGGATTCTGAAGCCCCTGGCATAAACATGGACTGGGGTCTCACTAATTTAAAAGTGAAAAAATAAATAATATTATTTTTAATACAAAAACGAACATATAAAATACCTGCAAAATGAACATCTAAATTGCGATAATAAATTTTTGTACCGATTCAAACGATTCATAAAATAAAAATCATACGTTGCTTATCATATGATGATATAATATTTATTCTCTTATCAAGTATGGTAATGTTGAAAAAGAGTTAGTTTATTAAAAAGTTCTTCTAAAGGAGAAAAATTCCTATCTTATCGTGGAAAAGAGAATTTTAAATTTCATTGCAGAAAAAGAATGATTCCAGAACTTTTTGAAAGAAATTTTGTTTTGATTGTTCGCGCAGAGTTTGACCTATATATAATCTGCGCAAAGTTCCCATTCCATTTTTCGGGGACAAACGTGCTCGCAAACTCCTGCAAAAGAAAAGGAATAAGAAAAGTTTCATTTTCTCCGAGAATTCTACAAAAGACAGGAGGGTTAGTCCAGCTCCTGGTGTTGAATGTACTTCAGCAATATTCTTTTCACTCAAGATTCTTTATACTGAGAAGAAATTTTATTTCTAAGGCAGATTATAGCAATTTTTGTTAGGAATTTTAAAGTGAACATAGTGGTAGGATTCCTTCTGGCTTTAATGGAATTTGTACAGATTATATTAACCATTCACTGCATAACGGTATCCTTTCCCATTTTTGCCTCGTTGCATAAAATTTGTTTAAAAAGTATGAAATAGTAATAGCTGTTATATTTCAGTCCAAACGTACCTCTCTCTGTGTTTCTAATTAGAGTAAAAGAGTGGTTTCTTTAAAAATAGTTTAAAATAATTCATAGAAAGTAGTTGATATAAAGAGTTTGAGATAAAAGATATGCACACATATATATAAGAATCATAATTATGTATTAATATTATAATAAATAAGTAAATTGAAATTTTGAAACGAAAATATTTTATTTCATGTTTCTTAGTTTTTAAAATCATTTGTATGAGGGCATAATTATTGCAGGTAGTTTAGGTATCCGTGGTTATTTGTTGCATAAATGAATTCACTACTATTTTTTGGAAAGACACTCATCGTTTAAAATAATTTTTTTCCTATATTCAGTGCTCTAATTTTGAAAGAGTTACATAATTAACATTTAAAAAGAAAAAAATTGAGAATTTTATCATTTGATAATTGTCGCAAAAGTGAATTAAAATAATTTCCTTCATCATAAGTTAATATATATTTTAAAGATTGTTCCTTGTATGTTATTTCGACATAACTTCTTGTATGCCCATTTTCTGCAAAAATTACCAAGTAATGAAGTTAAGCTTCTGCAACTCAATTTTAATTTATAGATAAATGTAACTGTTTTTAAATTTTAAAACTCAAGGTATGATATTCTTGAACTTATGATGAAAATATAATACATTCCTCATCTTTCGTAATATATAACTATTCCATAACTGATTCCTCCAAATCTTATTTGTTATTTTCAGTCTTTACAAAGACGCTTTCGCTTAGTTTCCAAAGCTAAATTCCTTCAAAAATAGTGAAAGAATTGTGATTAAATTTGGATGTAATTAAAATGGTATAAAATAAAGTGTTTGAAAGGTTTTTAGCCATGTATTTTTTAAAAAAATATAAGGTATCTTCCGATTTCATTACAAAAGCAAATCGCGGAACAGTACATGAAACGCCACTTGCACCACAGTCATTTTTATGGCTTTAAAAGTCATTCTCATGACATTTTTCTATTTTTTTTTCATTTCTTTACTCACTGTGTCAAAATATTAAAATTACGTCTTTTAATTTTCAGAATGCAGTTAGATTTTTATTTCGATGTGAAATAAATTATATTGTTACGAATAAGTAATGTCGTTTTCCCACAGTGTTAGTCTTATGGTTGGAAAGATAAATTTTCAGAGGTTCTTACTACCTATAGGGGGATGGAGGCCAACGACCCCGACCTTGGCGACTTGGTGACAAGTTTGGCGACAAAATAAAAGTTCTTAAGCATGATGGAAGTTTCTTGATAACTCTGTTTGGGGCGGAGATATACAGAATTTACTAGATGATTCTATGTGACGTCACGTCCTTTCAGGAAAGGCATAAAAACCCGGGAGTTGCTGAGATGAGACAATCGTCTTTGGACGTCTGCGTAGTTCGAAGAATCTCTTTGGAGACTTGTTCGCATTGCGAGTTGGTCAGCTGTTAGACGCTGAGCGCTATTGTTGTTATAGTTAATGATTTGTTGTCTGCTTGTACTGCTAATTCGTGCAAGTGCTGTTTTTACTGTTACCGGCGCCTCGTTTTTTCCTTAATATTCGAGAATAAAACGTCTTTCTCCATTATCCGGATTGTTGAACTGTTTTCTCCGTTCACCCACAGGACAATTTTTGTAACAATATTAACCAATGAAAACATCATATGATATTTTCTCTTTATTCCGTTTTCTTTTTCATTTTTGGGCTATAAAAATCCTAAGGCTTTTTATCTTATTCATAATAGAGGTTTCAAATTTTTTGTATACGCTTATCGTCATGTATATGACTAGCTGATAACCGGGCGTTACTTGGAATCTAAATTATTTCATACGCTCCTTTCCGTTTTCTTTCCTACAAATATTATGACTAACTTCCTCCAACAAACATAAAACACTTTTGAATGCTTCGTTGTTTTGGGGATTTCTAGGTCCCAAATTCTATAAAGTCAGAACGTAAGAGAAACTCCACTTACCTGACTTTCCGGGTTCTTACTGTATCTATTAATTGAGATAATCCAAAAGTATTATTCGAATAAATCCAGAGAGCATTCGATGTAATCTACAATGTTTATTATTCTAGAGGACACACACATATAAATATTATGACAGCATATATACAAATGTATTATTTACAATTTATATTACAACGTGCGCACTTCATGATTTTCGCTTCGAACACATACAACCTACGCTTTTTTCATCTTTTAGCCAACTAACTTTTCAGTTCTGGGAATCATGGGATTTCGCCCTGACGTCATCACTGCGCATGTGCGCAAAAGGGTTACATCATGTGGTTTAGTCAAGGAATTCCAACAGTTGTTGAATTAAAACTTTCAAATCTAACCTTTTAATTACGCTATAGTAATATGGTTTGAAATAAAAATCCGAGAAGTTGAAAAAACATTTATTTTTAACTTCTAAATGATATTCTGTAATATAACTGATACAACTTTCAAAATCTTGCCAAAAATGTACGCTTCAAAATGAAACATCAAAAGACAAAAAAGGGAGACAAAATTCAAGAACTGGTATATTAAAACACGGAAGCATAATAATTAGTCTCGCACGTATGTGAATAAAAATGAAAAAAAATCATTTGCAGAAGAAAGCTGTTTCCGAAAACTTTAAAAAATCGTTACAAATTTGGAAAGATAGACAGAAGCTTTAAATTGCTCTTATTTGAACGGAGATATTCTGAACTTTTACAGTGATATAAAACTTAAGGTTCTCAGATGTGGATGCATGCAGAAAATTCGCGAAATTAATCAAAAAATGCCTCCAATTACGATTTAATATTAAATAAATAACAATCTAATTCGAATTTTAAAATAATTTTTCTGCGTTTGCTCCCACTTGTTCTAATTCAGCACTGCGCTCAATTTGATCCCTATAAGTCAAACTATCTGGGCGTGTATAGATAATAAAAAACGAAGATACATACGTACACAAAAAATAAGCTCTTTTATATATATGGATAAGAATTTGCATGCAATAATTATTCAGTTTAGAATTTTTTATATACTATTAGAAGATAAAATACTATTATATTTCCTAATTTCTTACCATACATTTCAGAAAAAAATTTACATTTAACACAATAACAGCTGTATCTCAGAATCTATACACAGACATGTGAAATATATTTCAGTAAATCTTAAAAAAATAGAAGCTCAGGCAATTTAAGTTTACAGAAGTGCTGGGGAATTTAAAAGAAATTGAAAATGATTTTTTTTAAATTTTAATTAAACAGCCTCTTCAGAATCAAATTTTATAGAAGCGTTCTAATTTGAATGCCAAGTGTCAGGATACAGAGATATCAAAATTTCCTTCATAATAATTAAAATGAAAAAAAAAAACTATTTGAAAGGTGCCATCCCCGTTTTGAAAATAAGAATCGTATAACATTTCACTGATTCTCATATATTATTTTTAAAAACAATATATTAAATAACCCACTGTAGTATTTAAAAATAAGTAAATTATTTACAATGTTCTCTTGAAGCGAAAAAATTCTTCAAATTTAATATTTCAAAAAAGAATTTTCAGTTTCACCTCAGAAAATGAATGAGTTCTAAACTTTTTGAGAGGAATTTTGTTTTGGTTCCAAGTCTGACCTAAATATTGCGGGCGCAAAGTTTCTCTTCCATTCTTCGCAGAACAAACGTGCTCGAAAACTCCTGCAAAAGAGGAGGAACAAGAAAAGTTTCATTTTCTCCCCGGCACTCTGAAACGACAGAAGGGTTAGTCCAGATTTGGTGCTGGATATGTACTGGAGCAATATTCTTTTCGTTCGAAATTCCTTATAGAGAGAAGGATATTTTCTCCTAAGGTAATATATATATATATATATAAACATACACACACACACACATACACACACACACACACACATATATATATATATATACAGAGAAAGAGAGAGAGAAAAATTTATGTAAATATCGTGGTAAGGTTTGTTCTGATTTTGAATTTCTTGTGTTATTTAAATTGTTTTATACTGAAAATTGCTTAATAATCGACGCAAAACTAAATTTAAATATTTTAATTAATAATACATTTCTTTTAAAAATAATATTTTAAGATAATAATTTTTTCTTTTAAATATAATTTTTAATACACAATATTTTTTTCTTTTAAATATAATTTTTAATATAATATTTTTTCTTTTAAATGTAAATTTAATCTAATATTTTTTTTCTTTTAAATATAATTTTAATATAATATTTTTTTTCTTTTAACTTTAAATTTAATAAAATATTTTTTTCTTTTTATTATAATTAATTTTTTCTTAATGAACTAATTGTGCGAATTGTTTTCGAGCATGATAAACTATTTTTTATACAAAAAACGAGGTAAAGTAAGAAATTAAAAAATACTAATTACCACATTAAAAATCACTCTATGGGTTTGCAAGTTGGGGTGAATGTTTTAATACTTCTTTTAAAGAGAATTCTAAGCTTTTTACGGAGTTATATTCATTCGTGAGATATTTCCCATGTACACATAATGCTGTTATTCCAAAAGTAATGTTAGCTTAAAGTTTAAATTTATTTCGCAGCATGGTAACTGCACTATCATTTCGAACTCTTTCAGATTCTGCGGACTGATTGAAGTTATATTAGTGTAAAATTAAAACTTAATAAAAAAGAATGTGAACCATTTATTTCATATCTACTTCTTAACAACAGAATGAACATTGTAATTTCACCATAAAAGCCACGAACACAACAATACAAACAGCTTATTTATTCACAAATTATATAAACATAACATAAGCTTTAAAACAATAATCGATAAAGTATTGAATTCATTTAAACCAGGAATATGCATATATTTTAAGACCGGCAGGAAAAAAAGTGAAAACATTTTGGCTTGCCTCATAATTTATTATAAAACTGAATAAGGACTCAAAAAATATTATTATAAAAATTCGTTAATACTAATTCAGTGAATGAAGCTGCGTCTATATTTGTAAAGTCTTCTTAAGCTGGTTCGAGTTACAGTACCGGTCAAAAAAGTGTCAAGTTCGTGTTTTTTTAACATATTTTCTTCCAGTGTTGTCAGAAACTATTTTAAACTTCTGAGTCGAATTTAAGTGACGATTCTGTATTTCTGGAAGTACCGTAAACCTAATTACAAGTAACTACAGTAATAATTAACAAAGTTTTTAAAAATTTGAAATTTTATCACATTTGGAGTGATGTCTTTTTTATCTACCAGTTGTATTTTAGGACGTTTCTATGTAAGCGTTTTGCTTAATTAAACTTCCTATATTCTTGCTAATAATGGGTTTTCGTCGTGGCATCCGTAATTTGACCATTCAGCAACAGGAAGCCATAGTTAATGGACGCGCTCAAAGTCGGACTCTTCTCGAACTTGGGAAACAATTCAATATATCGGAGAGTGAAATATCGAAGTTCTTGAGGAGATGGGTTGATCAGGGAGGAGTGCCGAAGGTTCCTAAGTTCGGACGTTCTCGTTCTACGTCTCGTCTTTTCGACAGGAACGTCTTACGTCTTTCACGTGTAAATGCCCGCCTCACGGCTGCAGACATTGCACGCGAGCTTTGTGACCCCCAAAACTCTCTGTTCGTACTATCAGGCGTAAGCTTCAAGTAGCTGGACTGAATGGAAGAAGCCCCGTCAAGAAACCGATGATCTCTACAAAGAATCGCAAGGCGCGTGTAGAATGGGCGAAGGCTCTCAAGGACTGGACCAAGAAAAAGTGGGGAGATGTCCTTTGGAGTGATGAAAGCAAATACATGTTGTTTGATTACGGATGCGATACAGTGGATTCGTCGTCCCCAAGGCACTCGTTTCGACCCCAAGTACTAGATTCCAACAATGAAGCATGGGAATGGAAATATCATGGTTTGGGGATACGTCTCTCGTCTTGACATGGGTCTCCTCAGGTGGATTCAGGGACTCATGGATGAGTTTCAATATGAAGACATACTTGAGAACACCATGCGTCCGTATGCACGCAATTCTCTTGGTCGTAGCTTCATTTTCCAACAGGATAATGATCCGAAGCACCGATCCAAGCACATCCAGAACTGGTTCTCCCGCCGTCATGTGACCCTCCTTAACTAGCCAAGCCAATCCCCAGACCTTAACATTATCGAGGGGCTCCCAACTTGAGGAAGAATGGAAGAGGATCCCTCTCCCCTTCATCAAAACTCTTCTTTACTCTATACCTCGTAGGTGCCAGGCTGTTATTGATGCCAAGGGGTTTGCCACCAAGTATTAATATGTAACTGTTCATATTTTCATCGATCCTGGCAATTTTCTATACTTTCAACAAACTTCAACTTGTTAAATTTTGCTTATTTTGAATGAAATATTAAATTTGTTAATTTCAATTTATTTTTTGCTGTTTGAATTATCATTGGTTTATGCATCAAATAAATACCTAAAAATACACATTGTGTGGCAATTTCAGCAAAAAAGGTTCACTTTTGGGTGAGTTAGAGCGAAAAAACATGAACTTGACACTTTTTTGACCAGTACTGTATGTTATACTAACGTCCCGTTTTGAAACAACACGAGAGCCATTTTGGGACGGTCCTCATAATTTTGAACCCCGATCAGATGACGAGGGCGACTTCCAAACTTTCGCATCACACCAACAGCGTAGGATGGGTAAAACCTACCTGTTTTAACCGAAAACCGTTTTTTTTTCGGTTAACCCTGTTTTTTTTGGTTATTTTTTTTGTCCCGGTTATAACCGGTTATTTTTTTAAAATCCAATAACTTAGTAAAAGAACCGGATCGGAAGGCAGGCTCGATTTTAGGTTCGATTAGACTAAAATTTACCAAAATATGAAGCTTTGAATTTCGTCACCTTAGGCCAATCCACGACAACCGCTTCCTCGAGGCATCTGCTGGTTGGCAGATTACTGAAAGTGTCTTTATGATTAGATAAATATTAACCAATGGATTGATTTCCTGTAAAACAATATTAATAAACATTTTGTATACATACGGCGTTTGTTTTTTTAATAAAAAAACCGGTTATTTTGAGTGATTATAACCGCCAGGTTAAACCTGAGCTAAAAAAAACCTGAATAACCGAAAACCGGTTATTTTCGCAATAACCGCCACCCTACAGCAGGGAGACATTTCACCAACGAATTCAGACTTAACGTGCACCAGGTCCACACACAAGGTGAATCTTCAGTGGAATCGTGTGATTTTTAGTGGAATTTATTATGTGAGCACATTAGGCTAATGCTAAAAATTATACCGCTTAACGCTGTGCCGCAAAGTTAACCGTGTTAAAGCTGCAACGAGTGATTTATGTGTGAGTGAGTGAAAAAAACACATAATGCATAATTTAATTCAGTATATGATTGTGTTTCTAAATAAAGATTATCCTAATAATTAAGAAATCTGATTTCACCAGTTTTTCTTACAATTGACTTTGATTTATTTAACTGCAATCATGCATACATTTTATACTGTAAAGATCCCGCAGTTAATGCGAATAATCAGCAGTTAAATGATGACAAAAATTACCAGAAATAAAGAAATGATATCATCAACTTTTATTAAAGCATCAAATCAAAAATCTTAGAAACTATTGGATATGGAGCAGCAGAACATTTAATTGTTATTTTGTAAATACTTATCAAAACCAGAATATTTAACTGTAATTTTGTATAAATAATTAAGATAATTTATTGTGTAATTCGAAGTTTCTGTCTGTTATATAAATTCTAGTATTAAATTTAACTCTTTTTAAATTTATTTTGAATAAACTTATTAATTTCTTTTCAGATTTGTTATTGTATAATTGCTATTTTTGTGAATACTGGTAAACACAGACAACATTTAATTATAAGTTTATGCTCACCGATAAAAGCAGAAATTTGTCTTAAGTTTCATTCTAAAAAATTAATTAAGTTCAGTATTCCATGCTTTGTTTTGATTATTATTTTTTTCCACGAATCGAATGCAAAATAGAATCAGTTTTTCCTGTATTGTAAGCATGTTTGTTTTTCATTTTGTTGTTTTTGTTCTAGTAATAAATTGTCAGTTGTTTTTTAATGTTACGTAGTTTAAGTCTAAACACTTTTTAGTCATAAACGCTCTAATGTTTTCACGCAATGCATATTGAAAAATGATTAAAAAATATCGTTTTGGAGACACAAAGGGAAAAGTAAATTTTCCTTCTCATGGTTTTAGAGTTATGATCAGAATTGTGGGTGAAAAATTCCAATTCCTCATTTTTACGAGTGCACAAAAGCTTTGATCCAAATAACAATAGTATTCATTACATTTACATGAATGACAGCATAATGAATTGCTTATAAATTCCAGACAAAAAATATACTGTAACGATTAATCTCTGGGTTCCGCCAAACACAAACCTTACAAAGAAAAGGTTGATCCAATGAATAATCGATGGTTTGAAACCTTAAATATTTCATTAAAATAAATACAATCTACCAGTTAAACAACAAACTTAGGTCCTCAATCCCAAATCAACTCCGAAAGAACCTGCATTTTATGTTCTGAAGCACAAAGAATATAAAATCATCTCAATTGCAAAAAAAAACTTTAATCCCAAAATAATGCGATCAACTTTTTGTCCAGATTCATTTAGAGTGTGAAGAAATGTACTACAGTAAATACATTCCTTGTTCCACGGATGTGAATTTCAAGGAACTTCATTCCCCTTGAGCACGGAAGTCGGAATTAACATTTCCGTCTCCAGCATTTCTATAAACAACAACGAATAATAAAAAACAAAGACAGCCAACCATATTTGCATATATAATAATGCCAGGAGAATCCCTTTCTTCCTTACTTTACAGGGTTCCTCTCCATTATGAAATAACTTCGCGTCGCTGAAAATTGGAAATTCATATAAAAGTTATTCTCGGAATCCCTATTTAGGATTCATTGTTTGAACGCGGTTTTTTTTCTGATTAGAAAGAAAATTGCTTGGCGTCAGAGTGAAGTAATTGTTGAAACGGGTTTATATTTATCTCACTTTATTTATTTCCCCAGATTCTAGACTGAAAAAAATTGTTGATAAACTGGAAAATATATATGTGTGAGCATTGAATCTGACGCAGTATTTATACAGTTCTATTATTTTATTCAAACAATATTTCGCCACTGAATTGATAAAAATATTAATTTTTAATATTGATTATGACTGGATGTCACAGAAAGAAATAGGAAATTAACTGAAAGACACTAGAAAATATTAGTTTCCTCTTTGCAATACATTTATTTTTTCCAATTTGTCAGTTTCTTATTTCATCTATTCTTTTTTTTCTTTTACAATTTCTCACAATTTATGACAATGTGTTTCATTATTCCATTTATCATCATCCGTGTGTTTTCTTAAAGTGCCTTTAGATGTCTTCAAAGAACTGCGACTTGTTAGATTAAAATCATTTTGTAGAATTTTACCAACTTTACTTGTTTTGCTTTATAATATTTTGTGATGTTAGAGGAATTTTGTCATGTCTATTAATAAAGCCTTTTATGAGAAATAGGAAAACAATATTTAAAAAAATTCCATCTGTTTAAGGCATTACTGATTTAAATTTCCTTAAAAGTAAGGCAGATAGTTGTATACATGTTTCATATTTTTGTTATCGTTTAAGAATCCGTAATTAATAACAGTGAAAGAGGAACTAATGGTACTGCCACTGTGTTGTTTTGTTCAGACTTATTTATTATTAGTTTATCTATACTTATAAAAGGCAATGTTTGTGTGCGTGCGTGTGTGTGTGTGTGTGTGTTTGTCTGCGATGTCCAGACGAATCTATGGCACTTACAGCCATGAACTTTGGTACACAGGTAGTCGTAATGGTGACTGAATGCACCTCGAAGCCGAAATTTTAAATTTTAATCTAGATTTTTTTTTATTTAATGTTTTGTGTTGTTTTGTTTGATTTTTCGCGGTTATTTCTCAATAGAATGATTTCAAATAACTGTACGACAAAAATAGATACACCATCGGAAAGAGCACGCGATTTCCGTTCTAATGAAGTTAGTTTTGAATTTCTAACGCAATTTACTGAATTTTGAGAAATTTTTAAAAAATACTCAGTTTTGGCATCAAGATGTTAGTTTTGATTTTAAATTTGTTGCATCCGACTTTCTAATAACACTATTATTTTCAATTTTATTCAGCTTATAACCAGAACGGTTCTCTCTGATTTAAAACAAGAACGGTTAAAATATCTTTTCCCGTTTTTTTTAAATTAAATTATTCCTGGGCAGATGAAAGTTATTTTTGTCGAGCGAAATTCCTTCAGCGACAGTCTTTCGGAACGCAGCTTTCAATTTGATTGGATGAAGGGTCAGGTGACGTCATAACCTTCGGAGCTTTTTGTCATGTTCTAAGAATTTTTGTTTTCATTTTGTTGAAGTCCTGATTCCACGGGCAACAATTTTTTTATATTGTTTTGGATTAATGTACTCTGTACTGTTTTTCTACATGTTATTATCGCGGAAAAAATAAGCCGGAAAATCTATAATGTGTATCTTTAGTTTTGATTTTGTTTTGAAAACTTTTTCGTGTCATTGTGGGCGATTTTTTTTTATAATTTGTTTAAGTCCTGATTCCACGGGCATCGCCGTGCGCGTACTGCTAGTATGCAATAAAATGAATTCAAAGCATGTATTATAAAACAATACGCAAAATAAATCTTCGGCAAGTCGAAAAGATATTCTGCTTCCTACACAATTTTAAAAAATCTTTTTAAAGTATCGTTTACCGAAACATTATTGTTATTGCGATATCATTTGAAAATATTTAAACTATGAGCTTATCGTTTATAGATACTCAAAATAAATCATATTAAACTCTGTGACGATATGAAACTCAAACTTCTTCATAAATAGGTAGGTGATGCCTTTATTCGATAGCAAAATAAAAATTATATAAAATTCACTATGAATTCATTGCATTTCCATAAATTAATCTTAATAAAAGACATTGAAAATATTTAATAAAACATATGTACAATCTTTTAATTTATCTATTCACTAACCATAAATCGTTCAGAAAACATTGATTTAATGAATAATTAATGCATTCGAAATATCAAGGGTTCAAATAGAATAAATGCATTCCATCTGAAAAATTGTAAACCCAAAACCTCCTTTCTCCATCATCTAGGCGGGAACCTGGATATTATGTCTTAATGCGCCATAAATAGAAAATTATCAAAAAAAGCAAAGAACTTTAAATCCCAAAATAATGCGATCAACTTTTTTTACACAGTCATTTAAAGTGTGATGGAATCTACTACAGTAAAGGAATTGGTTGTTCCGCGGACATGTATTTAGGAGAACTTCATTCTCCCTCAAGCACGGAATTCGAAATTTACATTTCCGTCACTAGTACGCACTACAAACAAGAATGAATAAAAGAACAAAAAAACAACAAAGATGGGCAGTCGCATTTGCATGTATGCTAATGCCAGTAGAATTCCTTTTTCGTTCCTGTTTCAATCTTTTCTCTGTCTTTGAAGTGTTCCTCTTCTCCATTATGACATAACATGGCGTCTCTGAAATTTTAAATTCATGTAAAAGTTATTTTCGCAATCTTGTTTAGGATTCATCGTTTGAAAGCGGTTTTTATTTTCGATCGGAGAGAAAATTGTGTGACGTCAGAGTGAAGTAATTGTTGAGACGTGCTTATATTTGGGTGATTTTTTTTTACATATGTAATGTATGACTATCATATAATTGTATAACGTATCTAGAGTCTATAGTTATGAGAGAATGGTTGCTTAAGATTTTTTCCCTCAAAGCGAAATTTTGTTTGGTTTTAAACTGATAAAAATGCTTGATTTTAACATGTGTTATAATACAGGATAACAAAAAATATCATTATATCATAAATATTTAATATGTATTATAAAGCACGGCTACAGAATGATTATCGGGTTTTGAATTGATATAACGTCAAAAGTATAAATTACTCTTTTCAGTGTTACTCAGGGGAAGAAGAAGTAGATACTAAATTTTTATTTCCAAACTTTCCAGCGTAAGACACTAGTTCAAACGCAAACTCAATTTCACATTAATCAGTAAAATATCTATTTTTAGCGTCACATATCATAAAATGGCGACTAATGAGCAACGCCTTTTGATGTTTTAGAGCAGGGATTCTCAAACTTTTTTCGCTTGCGTACCCCTCCATTATTCTTTTTGTTTCTGCGTACCCCCTACAGTCATATTCAACTCCCACCCTAACAATCCGCCTAAGCAAAATGTGTTTGCATTAAAGTTAAGGGCTTAGGTTAGCTCAAGAGTGAAATAACTCGAATTAATAACATTTTGCAGAAGTTATTTTTTATTTACATCTCATTCCATTTTTATCATAGTATTAGTTCAACGCCAAAGTTTGTAATAATTCCGTTTTAACTTATAAGGATAGCTAAAAATTACATTTTAATCGTAATAATCAACTATTCAAGTGCTATAATTATTAAATAGCAAGTATTCACTTCTAGGAACAAAACTCTATAACTTTTTAAATCTCTAATGTTTTCTTGTTTCCGCCATTAACAACTTTGATTTCGTGTGCCCCCAACTGGCCCTTCGCTTACCCCCAGGTGTACGCGTACCACAGGTTGGAACCTCTGTTTTAAAATAAGCGAAATCTTCATTCAGTGTAGCGAGCACATGGAATCAGATAAATCGGGCCATCAAAGCATTCCGTGCTAGTTTCACCAATCAGAGGACGTTGTTGTTCATGCAAAAGAAAAAGGCCTGGAACCTAGCGTGTCATAGGATGTAATGGAGAAATTTACAGACTGTTTCATTGAAAGTTCAGAGAAATCAACATCTCCTTCTAGTCGTGAAATGAATATTCCATAACCAACTGTTTTGAAAGATATTATATCGCTCATGTGTCTGAAACCTTGACGCATACGGCTACAACAGTAAGTGAAGTCCCGCAACGATGGCATAGAGACTTCTTTCGAGAGAACTGGACTATCTTACAGATATGTGTCGCCCTACGAGAGGACAAGAGAGGTTTGTAAGTATTAAAAAAACTGAAATGTTTCAGAAGCTATAAATACTATTTATTCGAGGCTATAATTATATTACACTTCTTTGTTTGAAGAGTGTTAAGAGTTTTCATAAACATAGTCAACTAATTTTTAATGTTTCATTTTGATTTGTTTTCCTCTCGTAGATTTTTTTCAATGTTCCATTTATCAAAATTTCTTTTCTTTGAAAATATTGTAATGTTTTACTAAGCAGTAAGCATTCAGTTGTTTTTAAATAAATATTTTTGTTCGCTTCTTAGAATGTTTATGACGATATGTTGAAAAGATATTCGCATAAAGCTTCGGTAATGCTGATTTTCTTGTCTTGATGTATTTTCCTCATGGTTATTCACTAAATTTTGCAAAGAAAATTGCGTTGGGCTATGCATCATTGCTAAGGACATCAAGCACCTGTATGTTTAATTATCTAGCTTAATATACAATATAAGACCAATTATTATAATGTATGTTTCCATATAATATAGAATAAATATTATGCAGAATCTTTGATTTATTTGAAAATCGGATTTCTGATATTGAGCAAGAAAGAATGGGAAATTGGATAACTAAAGTTGCACGGAGGGAGCATAAAATTAATCAAAAAGATACAGAGAGAAAGACAGTTTTTCTTCTTCTAAAGTTCAGTACATTTAATACAGGAAAACTGAAAACTAGTCAAAAGCGGCATATTAAGATAGCACCGTCACATAATCAATAATTTAAAACTGAGATGTAAATAAGAGCGAAATTCATTCTTCTTGGAAAAATTAAACTTTATGAATTACAATGCTTTGAAAAACACTACAGTATAATTTATTCATTTCTGTGTTCCTCCAAGCACAAATCTTACGAAGAAAAAGTTGGTGCAATGGATAATTAATGCTTTCAAAACATTAAGGACGGGAACAAAATAAATCCATTCTCTCAGAAATACATTAAGCCCAACTCCTCGATACTCCACCGTACTTGACGTGCATATCATGTCTTACTGCGCACTAAATAGAAATTATGAACAAAAGCAAAGAAGGCTTTCAAATCCCTAAACAAAGCGATCAACTTTTTTTCCACAGCCATTTAAATAATACTATACTGAAATCGGTCCATGGACATGCATTTAAAGTAATTCCATTCCCCTTTAGCACGGAAGTCGGAATTTGCAAATCCGTCACCAGCACGTATTTCAAATAAAACGGGAAAAAAGTACAAAGATATCTAGAAGCATTTGCATGTATAATAATGACGGAAGAATCAGGTCTTACGTTCCCGCTTTAATATTATTCTCTGTCTTTGGGGTAATTCCTTTATTTTTGCCATTGTGAAATAATTTTATGTCTGCGAAAATTTAAATTCATGCATAAGTTTATTTAATTAGTGCTAGCTGATACACCCTCCGTAGCTTGGAAGAAAATACTTTGACATCATATATTTTGATGAAAATATTAGTTATTTATAAAATATTATAAAACGCAAAATTATATCTTATCATATGCAACTTTAAAAAAAATTTAATGATTTTTAACAAAAGCCGAAGATTAATTTTTCCGTATGTTCTTAATAATTTTTAAAGAAAATAATAAAATTTAATTAAATATCGCGATTTCTAAAAGGCATATAAATAGATTCAAAATATCAGTAATATTTCCATTCAATAGGAATAGCGATACTATAGATAAAATAATATTTTCTATACATGGAAATTATTTTTAAATAATATAAAATTAAGTACAATACAACCCCGGTTAATCAAACTAAAGGGGGGGGGGCGTTTCGGATAATGATTTTTTCGGTTCAGCTAAGAACATCTATTGCTATTTCGTATCTAATTATAGTATGTCATTCTGAAATGTTTTGAGTGTAAAACGAATTCAAAACTCTCTTTGTAGACAACATTTATGTTCTTTATTAGCACCTGACGGGCACATGCAAACAATATCGTAATTAATACTGTTAATATTAGTTAAATTTAATTTTAGGATTCTAAAATTAATCACTGACCTTCTTGGGAAGGCTTAAAAGAAAAGAAGGGCGGATATAGTTGCAAAACAATCTCGCATTCGTAATTATTTCTGAACGGTTCAGTACGTGCTTTTCAGATTTGCGATTTCAGAGGCATTTCGGAAAAACCGGGTTTCGGTTAACCGCCGTTTTACTGTATTCACTAATTTATTTATTGCCACGAAATCTTCACAACCTTCACTAAAACCGTCCTAATGATTAATAGCATTTCTGAAAAAAATTGAAGAAATTCTTCGAGTATTTTGGATTTCTGTATTGTACAAACTATTTATGAATCTTCACTTTTGTTTATATAGATGCATCGTGTGAGCGAGATTCCATTCCGACTGAGAAGAAAAAGTGAAGTGGCGTCAAAGTGGCGTAATTGTTTATGCTTTTATCATTTATATCTAGACGAGTTTTGTTTATAAATCTTTGAGTGTGTTACAAAGATGGGGATTAGGTAATAATTAATAGATTAGGGAAATGATCATGAGAAAGTGTTATATTTAGGATAATACTTTTATTCATACAATTCATTCTTGTCAAAATTTGTAAAAGAATGTAATTTTTTTACCAAACATTTTAAAAGTGAATATTCACAGAAATAAGCATAAAAAATGGCCAGAAAATTTATGTACTTAAATATACTAAAGAAATGAATTTACATTGATTTTTAGGAAGACTTAGATTTTATAATTAGGTTTTTAGCAAAATAGCAGGTACTTATAATGGATTACCTCTTAGTAATAAGAAAGTCTTAGACTTTTAAGAAGAAGCAAATGGAAGAAGGATATTAGAATAAAAATAATTAGTAGAAGAAACAATATAATTTGTATTCGATTTAGACATTTAATGAAATTCAAGTTATCACTCATTAAGGGTATAATAGACATTGAAAATGTGAAAAATCGACTAAAGGTGTAATTTTTTCGTTGTAATCTTTTATTAATAAACATATTGCCAGCAATCTTTTGGGAAATGTTATTTCCGACATCTTTTATACATTCGCTCAATATAAGGATTTTTTATTGATGTTGCGGATGTCTCTTTAGGTATTTTAAGAATATATTTAACATGTTCTTTAAATAATGTTCTGTTTTGAGATAACCCACAATTTCAGATATTCCATGAGTATCCTTTCTTTGCTTCTTTCTTCAAGTCTAGAACTTTTCTCTTATGTTGTATCGATTGATATTTTGTATGTAGGAAATAATTGCCGAATTCAGACCTCCTGGACATTTTATAATGTACATTGACGGAGAAGTAATTTTAATGGAAAACATGTAGTAGGATTTTTTTGTAGTTAATTTATCTTCAGAACAGTGTAATTAACTTTTTATGAAATACACTTTAAATTAAATAAAAAAGCAGCTTAAAACATGTGTCATCGGTCCAATCAAGAAAATTGATTGCCTAGATTGGATCACTGGATGCCCAGATTGGATCAACAATTTCTTAAAGCACAATTAAAGCAAAAATATATTTTAATTCTCAAATTCATACCAGTATGCCTTAACGCAAGTATAACATTTTATGCACTGTATAACTTCCTCCTCTCCCTTTTCTTCTCACAAATTATACTTATCATAAGTTTTTATAATTTTGTATCCAACATTTGATGGCTTTAGTGTCTTTTAATAGGGGTTTCTTCTTTTTTTTTGCTTCGACATGTTCCCATTCCAATTTATGACGACTATTAGCGGTGATAGACTGCTTTCTGAACTGTTCCTGTAGTTTACGGCAACAGCCCCATTTATTTAAATGGTCCAATTTCGGTAACCGTTTGTGGTCCAATCTGGACAAAAGTTGGATAGCAACAAATAAAATTCCCCTAACCTTAATTTTAAACCATTTTCATAAAATGATTATAGTAAATTGTTGCTAGAGGAATTTCTTATATGAAGATACAATAACATATTTCCCTACTTAATTTAGAATAGCTTAAGTGCTTTTTGTCTTTTGTTAAAATAATCGATTGCTGATGTCTCAATATGAACACTTGTTCTCTAACTGTACCTACATAACATTTTCGCTTAGGGGCTGTCCATAAATGATGTCGCACTTTTTTTCAATATTTTTGACCCCCTCCCTCCCTTTGTCACAAAGTGTCACACTTCACCATACCCCCTCCCTCCCCCTTGACACTCTATATTACATAAACATAAACTTGCAGTTCAGAAACAAAGCACTACGTTATAGATCATATTTCAAATTTTATTTTTAAACTTTAATTATGTGTTTTAATGACATTTGTGAGCATAACAATAATAATGATTATATGTGTACTTATTTTGGTATGAAATAAGATTAAGGTTTACAACAAAAAACCTAATTAATATACAATAGTAATAAAATATAAATATAAAAGAGCAATTGTAAACAGTAGTATTTTGGAATTTGAAATGGAATTTGATATGTTTTGCTTTAAATCTTATCTTTACTTTATGAACACAAAATACTCTTAAATAGATTGAATTCTTAAAAAAAGCGCCTCAATAAGATCAACCTGTTTGTGCCACTACCAGTTCTACCACTCACCCAGGTGGGGCGACGTATCTTTGTTGGACATTTCAAGGATGTGACCGGGGGGAGGTTTGCTTTTAATGGCGAAGAATTTCTGCTGCTACCATATTCTCAGAACCTACCTTGAATGCCTTTTTCAAAAAGAAAGGAATATAAGTGAAAAAAATCACATGAAAGTTGTTTTAGCCCCGATTAAAAAATACCCTCAAATTCTGGTAATATCAAAATAACTTAAAAATTTAATCTACTGATTTTAAATGTTTTTATTTTAGCCAAAATGTGTGATGTCACACTTCTTGTTACCCCTTCCCTCCTCTTGTCACAAACTGTCACAATTTCACGAACCCCCCCCCCCTTTCAAGCGTGACATCATTTGTGGACTGTCCCTTAAAAATGATATCATACACCCCATTTACGTTGTTAAAACTTAATTTACCTATTTTACTGCAAAAATATATAATAGAAATTGATGTTATCATACCGTTCCAATCCAGGAGCTCGTAAAAATTCGGCGTCTCTCCCCTATATATCATGTATGAATATTATTTATTTGTATTGAAGTCCATTTGCAATATTTTTTTACATATACTTATAAAAAAATTCTTATAAATATTTCTAGATTTGAATGAAAACATTGTAATTTCAGTTATGTTAATTATGCAGATTATTGTGTAGAACTACAATATCTATTTAAAAAATATGGAAAATTAATTTTGTATTGTAATTTAATGCCCATGCAACAATTTGAAATTTTGCAATGTTTTAATGCAAGTTTTTTCATTTCTTACCAAAAAAAGTTTATCAATGAATATTTCTGAATTTTTTTACAGCATGAATGAGATAAAAAAATCTGAAAGCTTCTGAGTAATAAATCAGAACCGGAGAAACTTTGTTTTGAATGTTTAAATGTGCTGTTTGAAACTTTTTATAAAGTTATTTCTGTTAAGTACATATTAGAGGCGTTTGCAAAGATAATTACTACTACGACGGCAGATTTCGCTTCAAAAAAATTGGAGATCTGCTCTTTATCTCAATCTTTAATGGTTCAAATATTATTTCTTTTTTTTATGCGAATTATTTACTCAATTCTATGCTATTATCAGTATTGGCAAAATTACAATTAAATGTCTGCTTTTCTGAGTATTAACAAAACTACAATTACATACTTAGCCATTATCAAAGCAATTCAAATGTTTCAATGGTGCCGAACGCGCCTTTGACTCCCCAAACATGAAAACTATCTTGAAACGAAATCGAAAATAATTGCATATGTGTCGTTATTAATGACTTCAAAAAAATTCATGACAAGTTCCAAGAAAATCGAGCAAAGCAAACAAAAGAATGCCGAAATGTCGAGTTAAACTGGACATCGCTTCTCTTTGTCAATGAAGAAAGAAGAAAGAAACGTTCACTGACCACTGTTTCTCTGCTGTTCCAGGTTCAGCTCATAAGGAGTTTAGATTAGTTAAACTTATTTACGCCATATTTTTATTACACTAATTCCACTAGCTATTTAAGTTTTTGAGTTATCTTGTTCACACGAACACGAACAGACAGACTACCCGTGGACAGATTTGGTCCAACATTTAATAGAAACCTACAAATTTTGTGTGAAGATCACATACCAAATTTCATCGCTCTACCTGTAACAGTTTTCGAGTTAAGGTTTTCACAAACACACACACATAATCCCGAAATTATGTTTTTCGGACTCAGGGAGGTCTAAAACGTGGAGGTTCATCAGAATTTCGAGTTGGAATATTTTGACGGTTACAATACTTTCTCCTTGTATACTTGGTGTACGAGAAAGTAAAAATATAACAATTGGTAATTATGGAGTAGCTATCCATTTAAACTTTTTTTCTTTATATAAGAATTGTGAAAAAGAATTTAAATGTAATTTAATGTAATTTAAATGTAAATGTAAATAATTAAACTGATAAATTTTGAAGCTGCTATACAACAAAAAAAACCATATTGCACAATCAGCAAAGAAAATCTTTGATTCAAATCACAAAGAAATTTACATCAATTAGTCTCAATGAATTATTTACAAATTCTTAAAAAAAACCAATAATATAATCTATTCATTTTTGGGTTCGGCCAAACTGAAACCTTATAAAGAAAGAGTTGATCAAATGAATAATTAATGGGTTCGAAACATTAAATACTTCAAGAAAATAAATGTATTCCATCAGGAAAACAACAAACACAAGTTCTCAATTCCAAAGCAGCTCTTCGGAAACGCGAATATTATGTCTTAATGTGCAATAAATGGAAAATTTTTCAACAAAAGCAACAAACTTTAAATCCCAAAATAAAGCGATCAACTTTTTGTCCATTCATTTAGAGTGCGAGGGACTCGACTACAGTAAAGGAATTGGTTGTTCCACAGACATGCATTTTAAAGAACTTCGTTCCCCTAGAGCACGGAAGCCGAAATTTGCATTTCCGTCGACACCACCACTTCGAACAAGGAATGAAAAAATAAACACGGAACAAAGATAGTCAGCCGCATTTGCATATATGGTAATGCCGTAAAAATTCCTTTTTTGCAATCTTTTTCTCTGTCTTCGAAGAATTCATCTCCATTATGAAATAACTTCGCGTCGCTGGAAATTTAAATTCATATAAAAGTTATTCTCGGAATCCTATTTAGGATTCATCGTTTGAAGGTGAGTCTGCGTTCCGATTGGAGAGGAAATGAAGTAGCGTCAGAGTGACGTAATTGTTGAGTCGGGCCTGTAACTGGGTAGCGTTTACTTTCACAGATGTATAAGTGAAATGAATGAAATAATAACAGCTTTTAGAAACATACTTTGGCAAGTGTATTAAAAATAGATTTTTTAAAAATTATTTTCTAGTTTCTAGTCGTTTATTTTTAATTCATTATTATGGATTTTATGAAATCTTGAAATCAATTTTTCTCAAATTCGCTATCAGGTGGCGCCATTTGTATGTAATCAAAATTTAATTCCATTATTCGATTAACTGATAATTTAATTCTGAAAAAATTAAAATAGTGTTCTTTAATCGAGAGCACACAATTATACAAGAACTCTAGTACATCAGAAAGAAAGTGAAATATCGCTTACAAAATTACATTTTTACAAACGTGAAAAAAGTAAACTTCGATAATGGTGTGGAATAAATCGATGTTGAACTGGAAAACATTACTACCGGTAGGCCATGGGGCAATATTTTATTTAATGGACTTTTCCAAATTTGATTCGTGTTTAAACACAAAATAATTAAAATTCTGCTATCTAAATTTTGAGAAAAATAACGAAGGTAGATAAAAAATATTAATTCAAGAACTCGAGTTGAAACTTTTTTTAATAACTTTATTTTTTAAAGATACTCACGTCCATCATTTTTTTTCGCTAAATCCTTTTCTCCTATTTTTTAGTGTAGATTTTTTACACGTCACATAAAAGCGATATTTCTCATTTTTCCATTTATCAGCATTTCGTTTTTGAAAATATATTTATATCTTGCCAAAGAATAACCATTTATTATATTTAAAAATAGTTTCTAGATATTTTCAAGGGCGTTGCAGATTTATACATATGAAATATCTTCAATTCAGGCCACATATGCAATTTTGTAAACGTTACGGTGTCGTTATACGTACGTTATAGGTGTCTATTGATATGTTTTACTTCATATTAACTTATTATCAGATATGGTTGACTTTTAAACAATGCCACAGCTGATAAATCAAAAGGAATTTGATACTTCATTAAGGGTTATTTTCTGTATCTGTGAATAATCGCGTCTTATTCAGAAACCTAAACAAACGAATCTCATTTTCCATCCATTTTGAAATTTTAGATTGATGAAATTTCTTTTAGTTATTGCTAATGAATTTTTTTAAAGAAAAAGCATTTAAAAATTAAGCAAGACTATTTTACCTAAAATAAATTTGTAAATCCAACAGTTGGATAACTGAATCTTAAAATTATGCACGTGCATGAATTAAATTCATAGAATTTCATAGCAATTCATTGCCTGCACTTGTGGGTACCACGAGTGCACGGATAAGAAGTCGCTGGATAAGTAAGCGGATTTCCGCTTCCCTGGTGTCCGTAGTGATAGTGTGGGGTTGAGTTACCTAGATTCTGGTGACGGAGCATACTTCCCGCGGGTGGGATTGGGCGTGGCCGGTGATGGCTATTAGGACTTCACCCTCAGTTTCGGAATGGTGTCGTGACCACTATCATTCAGATGCCCCCGGTAGCATAGGTAGGTCATGGGCAACTCGATTACGATTGCGGTTAACAATTCATTGGTGTCTTTCTTCCTAAGAGTGCATTTTCTTCAAAAGTTCATCTTTCTATCATGACTTATTATTTAAAAATTATTTATAAAATACATAATGTATCCAAAATAATTAATATATACAATAATATTATATATGCCTCCAAACCTAGCTTAAAAGGTATTTTAATTAATTAGTTAAGAATCTAAATTAATTTGGTTTAATTAGATTATCATCCCTTTTTAAAGTTGAACAAAGGCTATTTTGGTGTGAATCTCGTAATTTTATACTCTAGGCAAATGCAGGGGTGGGACCGGGGGGTCAGGGCCCCCTGTCGAGGATGCTATGCCCCCCCGCCGGGGAAAGGTTTTGCATCCCGTTCACGAAACGGGGTATTTAACTAGTAGACATATAAAGATCTGGCGAAAATTTGAGACCAATTTCATTACAATTTTCCCCCGTACAGCAAGTCGTGCCCCCCCCGCCGGGCAGACACTGGCGCCACTCCTGGGCAGATGCAAGATACTTAAGCCGGTAGTATCCTCCCCACACCAGCGGTGGATGTTGCCCTCCGACGAATATACCATTCAGCAAATCCAACAGAGAGTAGTTGTTCTATAAAATCGTAATTCGAAACTGTGATTTTCCATTCCTGATTATCAGACACAGCTGCAAGATCACGGCAAAAAACTTGGAACAAACTACGAAAAAACGGTAAAAATTGAAAAAGCCAAAGACATCTTAACTATCCTTACTGCTTCAATTACTATTCACTATTTCATATTCTTTAATCATTCGTTTTCTTGCAAAATATTATAAGAATAATTTATTTACTTTTTTTTATTTTCCATAATAATTTTCAGCACAAAATAGAGGCTTAAGCTCAAAAACGTACTAAAATACACCAATATTAATTATTTTATGTTCCATATCCAGTGTAAGACGATGATTTGCTATAACATTGCCTATCTGCATTGACCGATGGTATTTTGTGAAAAATATACCTTTTTTGATATGAGATGTAGATATTAGCAAATGCAATTTTTCTTTTAGTACCACTTTTGCGCAAACGTTTTGCTAACAATCAAATAATTCATTCTGTAATTTAATTTTTCATCTTCATTTATATTATTTACAAGCAACATTATAAAATCTCAGTCAACATTAAAAATATAACTCTTAAGTTTCCACATGAAAAGATGAGCATATATGAAACGCAGTACAAATGAATTTATTTTTACTTGAAAAAGCACTCAAAATATATTTTTAATTACAGTTCACTCTTGTTTCTTACCCTGAAAACAAATCTTCATCGGAATTGCAGGACTTTTTTTTTTCGTTTTTCAACTTCCTTTCGAAACCGCGTTGATTTATGCACTGTCCTTAACTACTGCAAGAAAGAAGTACTTGCTATTAAAAATACAACAATTGTTCTAGAGAAAGTTAGTGAAAGTTGCGTTAGTGATACAAACGGAATGTACAAATAAAGAAAAGAACCGATTAGTGGAAAGTCGATTTATAATTCAGAAGAGAAATTGGTGGAAAAATTGTTTTTGGAATCGTCAGCTGAAAAATGTATGTTTTATGTATGTTTCTAGTTTTTGAGTTCGAGCATGTTTCTTAGGTGGAAAAGGAAATAATCCGAAATGTAAGGAATAAGGAGTGACCGTCTATTAGATTTTTAGAAGTATTTTATTTATGAATAGTTTTTAGGTACGAGCTTTATGAAACTCTTATTTCTGCTCAGAATTACTTTGCCTTATAGCGAAATCTTAACTATTCCACCAGTGGCCAAATGGGCAAAGTCACTGCACGACAGGTCTGACGAGCTTCCAATCGTAGGAAGAATGCTATAAGTTCATTATATCCTCTGGCTGTGTTCATAACCAGCATTGTTCAAAGGGCCGCGGTGGCTTGGTGATAAGGTCTCGATTTCGGGGCCGAAGGGTTCTAGGTTCGAAACCCGATTCCACTGAAAATCCACCCTGTATGTGGGTGTGTTACACATTAAATCGTACGAATGGGGCAAAACGTCCTCTCGTTGGTGTGGTGCGGAAGTTTGGAGAGGGGGTGTGAGCTCAGGTGTCGTCCTCGTCATCTGACCGCGGTTCAAAATTACGAGGTCCCTCCCAATATAGCTCTAGTGTTGCTTCAAAACGGGACGTTAATATAACTAAACTAACTAACACTGCTCAAAAGCTAATAAACCAAAGTGCTCTTCAGCAACGAATCGCTCACTGAGGTCTGACTGGCTGCTGGAGATTTTCCTGCTTGAAGAATGCCAAGCCTATTAGTACAAGATATTTTGCGATATCTCCACAATGCCACTATGATATTCTGAATGCCGCACAACATCGTAGAGATATCGTATTAACATTGTAGAGTATCGTGTGCTAATAGAGAATGCAAGCTATTTCCACTGAAAGACATCCAGGTAGGCAATGTACCACATATAGTGAAGCTAAATCAGACGTCTGTCTCAGTTCTACCTAAGTGCTCCAAGACCGCTTTGACAACAGAATATGCCTCATGCCACATTTACCAAGAATCTTTGGGGTCTATTCTGGTACCCCCGGTGGGGGGGGGGGGGGTCACTTTTTCCTCACGTTAACAACGGGAAAAGTGACGTCTCCCAACCCAACCGGGGGTACCAGAATAGACCCGTTTGGCTCATAGCCTTCGCTAGATATGTTAGAACAACTGGAATTTGAACCACCACTGTAGCAATTTTCAGGTCCATGCATTCCTCCATTCTGTGGCTTATGTTGCTTGGTTTCGCATTAGTTCTGTTATCGAGATCAATTCTTCTTATGCTGATTACCAAAGGAATTTGGACGATAGGGAAATGGGTGACTCAAGCATTGTTCTAGGGGTACATACCATGGTTAAAAATTACAAGGTTCAAGTCGGTTAACAGGATAGTAATTTACTAAATTCTTATCTGAAACATCACAAATCACAAACATAATAAGAACAATTTATTATTTTTTCCCTAAATGTAGAATTTTTTAATACTTATAAAATGGAACATATTATACAGTAAATGGTAAAAGTGATGAAATATAAAAAAACAATTTGCGAATTCCCAGCTTAAATTTATTGGGAATTAATCCAAGAAGAATTCTACGTTTTAATGCATTAAATAATTTGCAATACCTTTTTTTATTTCTAATTTAAATTATGATTATAAAATAATTAACTCTCTATGGAATAAATAATTGTCATTCATTTTGAAAGAACTGAAGTTATTAAAAACCTAGATATTTATCCTGCTTTGTTCTTATTGAAATAGAGGTAATCATTCCAGTGTTATGTAATGAGAGATAATAAAACTATTGAAAAAATCCGTTAGTAAGTAAAATTATCATTTCCTAAGCAAAAATTAATTTAACCTATTCTCTCTCCTTCAGTAATTCTGATTTTATTTAAAATCCTTTAACTCAAAATTTACATTTAGTTTCATTTAATCAGATTAACTTTTGGAAGTTACATAAAGGCTATTTTGAGATGAATCTCTTAATTTTGAACATTTGTGAAATAACGAGAACGGCATTTGAATCCGATTCCCAAGCTGTTATTCCATGCAAACAGAAGGACTTTTGATAGAACGAATCTAACATTTTCTAGGCGTTCAACACATCGGATCTTTGATTCAATCGAGAACTTGAACTCGTGGTCTTCTTGTCCGGAACCCAACACTCAGTCACCACTGTCTTCTATTTCAATAATAACACATCCTTTCATTCAGATTGTGTCAATATCATCTATTGATGTAGATTAAACAACAAACTGCAATGGTCTCATTTATATCATTTCAAAAGGGAGCTGCAGTGCTATGGTGATTAAGCCTTCACTTTGGTACAAGACCCGATTCCACTAATGAACTGCTATTTATAGAACTTCACATTGGACGTTGAGATTCATTTTGCTAATGTGGCGTGGAAGTTTGTTCAAAATGACTCGTTCGTTCCTAAATAGACATCGTGTTGCTTCAAATGTGAGAATTTAATATAACTAATATGAAATAAATCAGCTCAAATGTCGATTAGAATTAGAAATTCTTATTACTTTACCCATCCATTGCTTACTCCTTACTTACATAAAATTCCATACTTTCTCTTTTATTCTCTTTGCTCAAAAAATCGATAAAATAAATTTCTTTAAAAACACACAAAAGAGCATCGAAGTTATATATTACTAATTACAATGAATTCATTTTTCAAAATCATTGTTCGGAAGGATTTCAAAAAATAACTTAGTTTCTTTCGAAAGAGTTTTTCCTTTGTTTTGTTATTGTATTATTTTTAAAAAGAAAAAAAAGAGTTCACCATTAAGAACTTGAATTACTTTGATAATTGATGCTGTCAAAAAATAAATTAACCTTTCACATTTTGAATCTTCTGAAAGGGTCAAGTCAAGCGCCATTTTTCCATTGATGAGTTCTTTCAGAAACTGTATTTAAATATTTAATAAAAAACAAAAAGCAAGAATTGAAAAGGGGCTTTCATTTACTGTATATCAATTTATTTCATGCATCTGACAGTTCTTAAGAGGAATAAATGCTTAGATTTCTGAATGAATATTGCAGTGGTTTATCTATCTTAGGATTGTGTAGAATTAAATTTTGACTGTTCTTTTTCAATAACTCTTTGTTATAAACATTTTCTTTACTTTTGATTTTCGAATGTTAAGGAGAAAAACGACGATGAATTAACTGATAAGTTTGTTTTGAAGATAAATTTAATCTAATATGCATATATCATCATATATATAAAAACATTCTTCGAATTTTTTAATAATTTTGTTGATGTTTTACATTCAGAAGCAATTTAACTAAATTCTATTTTAATATTTTCCATTAATCTCTCTGAAACAGAAAGTTTGATAAATCATTATTAAAGACCTTCTTTCGATATTGCAATGATTTACGGATTTTTCTTTCCTTAGGAGGTGGGGGGATAGAGATTAAGTTTTTTTTTTATTTTTATGCTGCACTGATTGTTTTCTTTGAATAAATATTTTTCATAGATTTAAAGCACCAAAATCAATTCACTGACTTCACTGTATGAAACAATTGATTAACTAATTCCCAGATTTTATTATATAGTGAATTTAATTTTCTTTGTAATGATGAGAGTTTCGAGTTATACTGAATGAAGAAGTTCAAGAAGTATAAAGAAATATATTAATTTTTCCTATAATATTTAGAATTCGTTCTGTTTTCTGTCAAAACCGTGCTAAGAGAAGTTAGTGGATTTAGAAAAATGTGTACTATATCAGAAATGTCCAGCCTTTTAAGTCGTGCTATGTTAAAATGCGATTTTGAGGTGAAAGTGTCACTATTGTTTTTAAATGCGTTATAAAGATGCCGTGTTGTAAGGAAAGTTGACAGTTAATAAAAATTTGTAGTATCTTGTCATGTATCAGAAAGCGATATTAAAATTGGACTGACTGTACAGCAAATATAAATGGCATTTGATACTACTTCAAGTTGTATCAAGCGGAGAATTAATATACATCAAATATAATTACTATTTTGATACGATTTCGTTCATCAGAATGCCGTATTGTTAGAAGCTTCGCCTTACAGCAAATATAAATGCCATTTTGATTTTAATAATTCATTTATAAACATTCTATTTGAATAGAAAACTCGTAAACGAGGAATTAATTAATACATCATGGATTTTAAATTCGTCCTATTCAGGAAACCTGATAGAAGAAAGCTTATAATTAATATTTTAAGCAACTTTCTGTTTGAGCCAGTCTTTCTTAACAGAATATCATCTCAATTCCGTAAACTATAATTGTAATCGATTTTAAATAAAGTATATAATTACAAACGTAGGAAATATAATTTTATTGAATTTAGATCAAGTATCATCTTTCTTGAAAGCTGCGCTTCCATATCATCCATAATCATATAACTTCACCCCAATGTTAATTGTATGAATGTAATAACAGCTGCTTTGTGCTTGGCAGTTCTTCGATAATCTGTGACCTACCATGAAACACCCATTATCGCTTACGCGAATCCGCAGGCATTCTGGACAGTATCTGAGCTCCAATCTTATAATTAACTCATAAGTATTGTATCCGTGTCGCTTTCGATACAGATTACTTGATTTAAATCAATGGAGGCTTGGTGATGAATATGCCTAGTAATTATTCTCAATGCCTCATAATTTCACAGTCTCGTTTGTTTACTAGGGGTATCCTTGTGGTACTCGATGTGAATTTAATGTCAGGAATAAAGACGCTGATCGAAGTTTTGTTATTTTGTTTATAATTATTTGGTATTTCCCTGCAATTTTAGCATAAGTGCCCACAACACTCTTATTCATTCTAATGTGAAGCTCACTGAAATAGTTATTTGTAAAATTCAACTATGTGACAGAAACAAGGCACAAATTTTCTTCTGTTACAGCAACATAGTTGTATATTTTATGGCTTATTATAATGTTTTATAAATCTGCTGAGTAGCTAGAGATAAAATATTCTTGTTCAAATTACTGTAGAGTGATTAATAATCAGTGGTTATGTACGGAAATTATACGAAAAATAAACGAATTTTAAGTTTCCTCCCCTTGCTATTCGCGTGTACTTCCACAATGCTGTGGACGCATATAACTTCATCTAAAAGTGAAGATAATCCAGTATGAATTGTAAACTTCTTTCCATTCGCAGATTGGGTCCGAAACTGGACACAAATCTTTTATTTAGATACTCAAGAACACGAACTTAATTTTATTTATCTAACTTATTGCGCAATTTAGTTATGTTTGCGTTACAAGTATAGACAAACAGATAGTTTACCCTTTGAAGGGTTGGGTATAAGATATGCAATTTTGGTATAAAGATGGCATAGAAATTAAGCTCTCTAGCTTTTTGCGTGGCTCAGTTATCACTTTCATACACACTATCAAACTTTGGACCAACTGTGTCAATTTTTGGAGAAACTGTCACTAATCTGTGTCGAATTTTGGACTAACTGTGTCAAATTTTGGACAAACTGTCGCTAATCTGTGTCAAATTTTTGACTAATTGTGTGAAACTTTGGACTAACTGTCACTAATCTGTATCGAATTTCGGAGGAATTCCGTCAACGGATTGACCGCATATCGTTGTGCTTATTCGTGTGTACTCACGAATTTGACACCAAAATTTGACACACTTTAAGGATAAGCAATGTGCCAAATTTCACTCATCTAGCTAATTGCGTTTTTCAGTTACAACGTTCATATTGACACTGACAAACAGACTTTCCTTGCATGGAATTTGTCCAATATTTGACAGAAATCTGCATTTTTAGTGCAAAGACCCTATAGGGGAAAGTCGGGTAAGATTTTCCTGACCTCAATATTCGTTGCTGGAGGATTATTTTTTCGCCAAAATCTTCTTTAAATCTTTACTTTAAAGTGATATATTTTTTTAAATTTTTATGATCAAATTTAAAACGCAAAAATTTCATTTTATAAAAAAGAGTCAATTTCGTCATCTTATCCGACTGTGCCGGTAAAATGACGAGCGATGTCGGGTAAGATGACGAATATATAATTTGCAAAAACCTGAAAGTGAATCGATGCTGCTGCAAACGCTTAATCGAGAAATTCGGACCCTGTTATTTTACATTAATTAATATATTAATATCAATTAATATATTAATTTGAGCTTCAAACCTGAAGAAATGAAATCACTTACAAAAATCGCATCGCCATGGGCTTGGATTTCGTCTTAGCCAGTATAGGTGAAATGGGGCCAGAGCTTGCACATAAACACTGGAATCCCAATTCCGCGTTTCCTTACTCACTGCAAATGATGCATTCTTCATTATCGAGGACATCTGGGTCGAGATTGACATTAGCGTCAACGTAAGGAAATTCAAATGAATGAATTGAGTCTTCAAACTCCGAACATTAGAAGTCGAGGTGTTACTCAGCTATTTTCTTCTTTTTTGGAGAATTTTTAAAAGGTTTGTTTTGTGCGTTTAGTCTTATTAACTTCAGCCTTGTTCAGCTGTGAAAATTTTTGTTTGTCTTCTTTTTCCTCTATCTCCTTTTTAATGAGATACTCATTTTCCCCTGGAATGCCAGTGAGTTGCAGGAATGGCAGGTGGCATTCAGGTAGCACAACGAGCTCCCGAATCAGCGAGGAGGGGTTCGTCATCTTACCCTCCACCCAATTCGTCATCTTACCGGTATCGCCATTTTTATTTCGAAAAAACATTGAAGGGAATCAGCTTCATTATAAAAATTAAAATAATACATCATTGAACAGCTTTTGATTACATAATATGACATATATAAATCAAAAATACTTACATCGTGAACACTATCCTTTACGAAGCACTAACCAAAATTTACATCGTAACAACTCTAAAACACATTTCCAGGTATTATGAATCTCACAAATGACGGGGTGGAATCTTTTGGCATGACTGGATTTGGTCGCTAGAGGTCCCTTATGATGCAGGATCGAGCCTGCCATCTAGTATAAATTTCGAGAAAAATCCAATTCGTCATCTTATACTCTTCGCTGTCTTACCCGACTTTCCCCTACCAAATTTCGTCCGTCTGGTTCCTGCTATTTTTGAGTTATCGTTGTTCAGTGAAAGACATAATTCCAAGATTCATCTTTTTGAAATAAAGATAGTTTGAAATGTTGAGAATAATCAAAATGTGGAAATTGAATTTAGATTGTATTACTATCTCTCTCTATGCTTCGTACACGAGAATGTAAAAACATCTCTAGGAGTTTAAAAAAGAAAATTCAAATTTCAAGACTACAAAACAATTTTAAGCTCGAATTATCTGTGTCGCGAAATTTCTATATTCCTGGGTGCTCCTACAAATAAAATATCACCCAGGCATCAACAAAAGGTAATGTAATTGGCCAGAAAAAGAAACACGTCACGTCTTATGATTTCGCTCCGAACCAAAGTAGGACATGCTGCCATTTCTGTTTCTTCAAACGACAAATTTTGTTACAAAACAGAATCGAAGAAAATTTGATTTAAAAGAAAGTGTTTTATTCTAACACATGGTTTTATTCATTTTGTATCTGGATTTTTTTCTCAACTTGAGAGAAATCTTATCAATTCAATTTTGCTACATAGGTTGTATTCGTAATACATGGCCGTCAGATTTTATTTTGCCTTCCTTCTTTTTCTGAAGAGTTAAGTGGCTATTCTTTTTAAAGTAATATGTCGTAAAAAAGTTTCAGATGTTAGACTTCCATGATTAGTAGAACCTTCAGAATTTTTTAAACCTTCATTTTACTTTCTGTTATACCAAGTACTATATACAGGGAACTCACTCTAATCTTGATTGAATAGCTAATTTCTAAACCGTGAGACATAGGTGTATACTACGAATTGAAAAAAATACTTTGAGTAACGTAAATAATTATATTTTAGGTTTTTTAAGTCAATAAATGCACTGTTAAACAGTTACGAAGTATAAATTTTTATACAGTCATCCAGTTTTATAAGTCCTATTTAGTAAAGTAATTTTGACACGCTAATATTTTTAAACAAAAAAAGTGCACTTTTCTGCGACTAAAACTGACCGGGTTATGAAACTTTGAATATCACTGCTTTTGCAGATTTTAGACTCAAGTAAAAAGATGGGGCCATTGATTAGTCAAAAATAATTGGAAATAAATAATAAACACCTTTTATATAAAAAGTGTTGTGACCATAAAAAATAAACCCCAGTATTTTGATGATTATCCACGTTTTAGACCCCCCCAAATTCGGGAAAATATTTTTAGAACTGTACTTTGGTGATTGTTTCTTACTGCGTGTCTGATAACTAAAACGCAGCGAGTTACATGGATGAAACTTTGCTTGTGGTCTTTACATACAAATTGTAAATCTCCATTAAATTGTAGACTAAATTCTTAAATGGGAAGATGTAATAAGAGGTTTTCTAAGATATATATTCCACTTTCTTCATTATACAATGGCACTAAACAAAAACGAGCCACATTTACAAATTTGTTTTGAGCTTATTACTACTCACCTCCAAGGAAAATACAGTGCCTAACTTTAATTACTATACTCGTTTATCTGAGCATCATCAATTATATCCACAAAATAATATTGTCTCAATTTTCATTTATTGGGTATATTCACTAGTTAGCGTGGCCTTTCAGTCCAGTGGAATAGTAAATACATTTATTTGCGTTCTCTATAAAAACTAAAATAATTAAAAGGGATTTTTAAAAAAATCAAAGAAAAGGAAGCAGGCATTGAAGGAAGCTTCACTGAATAGGTAATACTTTGAATATTAAAATGGCGCAAAATAGTTGTTTGTAGATTTTATGAAAGTATAGGAGGAAAATTTCAAAATTACCAAATCAACGATAGCAAACTGTCAGTGGGAAAATATATTATTGATACTTTTAGAATATATTTAGGTATCTCAGTTGAATGCGTATACGTGTAAGTATAATCCTAGGCATAAAGAATCCGTACTATTCCACCGCGTCTTTTTTAAAAAAGAAAAGTATCTCGAACTGTCAACTCTTTTCAAAAAATGATTATACGCTTTAATTTAACTTGACTAACTTCTTTCATGTTTGTAAGATATTTAATTTTTTAATCGATTTTTGACTCACTTCCTGATGAGCTGCAATTTTACGAATGTATGTTCTTAATACAAAAATCTATTTTAATATTTTCAGAACTTAATAATCAGTTAATAGATAAATTTTAATTAAGTTTTGATTCTATGCTAATGACACCGTCTAGTTAAAAAAATAAAAGAAAATTAAAGAAATGAAAATGTTAATAAAATGATGTCATATCACTTATAATAATGAATCGTGAATAAAAGACTAAAAAAATTTTAATTAAGCAAAACTTTAAAATTACGCATTTCTAAACGTACAAAAATGTAGTACTTTTATCAAATACCCGCGGATGAAGACAAAAACACAAAAGCACGAGGCACCGGAAACAAGGTAGGAAAGAACTCAAACCGAAATGAATATTAATGAAAAAATTCCTTAACTTTCATTGAAAGTTAAAATATATTGTAAAAAACTATGATTAACATTCCAGTTTATTTAAAGTATTTTTATCAGCACTTCAAGATTTTAAGGATTCTTTTTTTACCCACGAGATTTTTGATAAAAAAAATAATATATTATTTTTAAACACACGAATAAAAGCACTTTTTAAAAAACTTTTTATTGTTTTTATTTTTTAACTTGAAACTACTTGAAGCATGGAGGAGTAAAATCTCTCATCTATGACTTGAAATCCTTCTGCATTCAGTTTCTCTAATCTTTGATTTCCTTCTTTTTCGATGCATTCGGAGTCTGCTGTAATTTAGATGGCGTACAGATGTTTTGAATGTTATACTCAGCAGGTAGCAGTAATGATAGGTCATAAGCTATAACTTGATTTCCTATTATATGAATGGTCTAACCATGTTCCTAGAGACATTAGTGTTGATAGCTACTCTTGAATAAAATAATATTTGCTGCGGAAGTCCTTGTAATTGTACAAATATATTTTTCGGGCGAAAATACGAACTTATAACTGAGTAGCATAAATTCCAAAAGAATAATTTTTTTACTATTCTTATATTACTATATCTTTGTATAACCTCTCTAAACTATAAATGTGATTTTGAATTAGAAAAATTTCTTGATAAGGATAAATAATAAGTAAATAAGCATTATATGAAACATTTTTGATTAGGATAATTTCTATATTAATTTGGTAGTTCTGCATAAAGTAATTTGGTTTTTTGCTCTGATTTCTTGTATGTGGTATAGGAAGAAATAGTGCTAATTGCTTTGATTATTTACAAAAATTGCAGATGAGCAATTCGTTTTAAATAAAAAATACTTGAAAATACCTTTGTGAATAACCTACTGAAAAAACAGTTTTGTACTTCCTAAGTTTTACCTGTCATCATGTTGAAAAAAATACATTTTATTGAATAATTCCAATTAATGGCAATAGCTCTGACATAAATGGTTAATATATCAAGATATATCCGGCGCCATGTTCTTACACCTTATTACATTATTTTTACAGAAAAGTTACCAAATCCAGTTGGTAGTGTTTATTAAATAACACTTACACATATCAGTTATAAGCACTGATAACTGAAATTTTTTACTGCAGAAAAAAATTTCGCTCGTTTTCACACTCGTTCCCTAGTTGCGAGGTTATTTTTTTTACCCACCGCTCTAGATGAATAGAGGGACATTTTCATAAAAAAATTTTTATAAACTATTAACGAACCGCCAGCTGGAAGATAGCTCTTTGCTTGCTATATTCAACGGCCTTGGAAAAACTTCAATTATATCATTTTGTGTTTCTTCTGAAAATTTTAATTTCTTTTCAATTTAAAAAGAAATGAAACAAGTTTTTATTCCTTGTTTTCTTTCGATTGGTTTTAAATTTTTCCAAAAACGATAACATGTTCTGTTATCAAAAATACTTAAAAAATTTAGAGATATTAAATCAATATCCCATTTGGAGAATGCGTAATTTCGAAAAAAAAAAATTCAGAGGATTTTTTTTCTCTTTATTTAGTTTAATTATATTTACATCCCGTTTTGAAGCAACACTAGAGGTATTTTGGGACGGAACTCGTAATTCTGAACCTCGGTCAGAAGAGGAAGACAACCTGCCAACTCCGTCTCCAAACGTCTGCACCACATTAGCACCCACCCCCCCTACGCATGATTTAACGTGAAACAGACCCACCTACACGGCGGATCTTCAGCGGAAGTGGGTATCGAACTTATAATCCTCTGCTCCGAAGCTGAGACCTTACCACTAGATCACCAAGGATTTTTTTTTTTTTTTTTGCTTAGCAATGGTTTTCATTTTGCAAATAGTTTTAAAGATTCGCAGATGAATCTATCTGCAGAAGTTTACGCAAATATTAAAGATGAATTATCACTTTAAGAGTAACGTGTAATAATTCTATAAATTATGTATAAGTTTGGTTCGTTTAGGAAAACTTTTGTATTCATTTATAAGGAAATAAATAAATACGTTAATTTGCATTAAGTTCTAACTTTGGCCTAGACACGTTTCGTTTATAGCTTTATAAATCTCTGAATTCACGAGACATTCAATAATGATGTATATTCTAATTATTATATTAAATAACAATATATAATTTCATAATGCATATTATAATTATTATATTACATAACGATATATCAATATTTAAATTTCATAATGATTGATATTATAATTATTATATTGCATAATATAAATTACTATTATATAATGACATTATAATAATGAATTTACATTATAACTTATTCATATCGGCATAAGAAACGACGCATAAAAACTATTCACAGAACAGAAATTTAAAAATATATATTTAAACAAACTTTTGTTTCTGATACTGGAGTAATCTCACGGATCTTAATACTTTCATAAGGCATTTCAACACTAAAAAGAATAAACTAGAATAAGAAATTGACTATAAATCATATTTAATGTTCATCTCCAAACGGTGAGAGTCAGAAAACATTGTTTATTGATTAAGGCATTTTCATTTTCAATTTTGGAACGGAAAGAGTGGTGCTATTTTCCACCAGAAAGGAAGAGCAATGTGTCTGATAAATTCCTTGCACAACTTATAAAAGTTGCCGACGGTACGATTTTCGGAACAGTAAATAATTTTATTTTTGATAGTCTGTTATTGATTTCAAGCCTGTTTTATTAAAAACACGAGACACCATTCTTATGTTCTGACGAGAGTTTTATTGACAAACAATGGAATTCATCAAAAGCAATGGCCGTCGTTTTATTATAGTTTTATGACTCCTTATCTTTACGAGCAAATAATTGGAAGTCTGCTTTTGTTGTTAAGCGATTGTCTAGAGAAATATTGTTGAACAATTGAAAACTTTTAATAAAACTAAACAGAAATGCTTTAAGCAAATATTCTAAGCCTTTTAACATTTAGAACTCAACTTTTCATAAGACTTTTAAATCGAAGCATCCTTCAAATGACATTTGTTGTGTTTTGCTACCCATCAAATTAATTTAGAATATTTTAAATAGTTCATATCGAAATACTTTTCGTGTTACTACGAAAAATGTGAGGTAGTAAGATGAAATAACAATCTGCGATGAGTTATTAATGTAGACCTAACTGCTAGGGACGTGTTTCAGAACCGGGTAAAGATCATTTTTTGTGATTAATCTGCCAATAAATCTACTCTATAATACAAAACGAGTTATTATTCAAATGAAATTTTTCAATTCATTCGGCTTAATTGGATAAGAAATCAGAGATTGGATTACTTATCTACGATTGGTATGCTTAAACACAACTTAAAAAAAATCCGAAAACATCACAAATATTAAACTTTTGAGCTATAAAGGTAGAAAACTTTTATACATATATAAGGTTTTGTTTCTTTGAGTCAGAATTTCTTTTTTTAGATATACAAATTCGTGTCACTTTTTATTATTTGATTAGCTTAGATTCAATTAGTCCCACTTATTTTGAAATGTAGCTGCTTTCTCAAAACGTTGTAAAAAAGGTAATGATGAATTTTTCTATAATTATTTATTTCAATATTGCGAGTGGTCTGTTGTACATGAAATTGGAGCTCAGTTTTGCTCAACAAAATATATTCAATAATAAACTCGAAATGTAATACATAAAATGGTCGTTTATTCCTGACAACGTAATCTGTGTCTATAGGCTCTATGAAGCAAATGGAAAAAATACCACGTCTTTTTAAACTATGATGAAATGTATGGACAAATATCTAACTAATCAAGATGAAAATATTCATTCATTAAAATAAAATTCTTGATAAAATATGTATATTTGATAAAATATATTTATATAACCAGTGCTGACTTGTTTGTGAAAAACCCGCACTGCGCGGTAGATGTGCGGCCTTGAGAGATTAAAGCCACAGCCTCAAGCATCCCTCCTGCTTGGGTTAGAACCTGCTCAGTCCTGTCTGGGAGTTGCTGGAGTGATGAGCGAACAGAAGGTACCGCGAAGCGGGCAATAACGCATTGTAATCAGAGTCCTAGTTGGAGAAAAATGTCTACCATCTAAACAGGACCCAACAACAGTATGGTGAAAAGGGTCTATCTCCTATCTGTGTGAAGAGTCAGTGCTTCAGAGTGCTCAGTATCTGTATCCACTGAGTAGCGTCAGTACTTCAGAGAGAGCTACCTGTTGCAAGGCATATTGTTTGCAGACAACAACGCTTTAATCCAGACTGTTCGGGAGATGACATTTCACTTACCGAAAATCTTTTTTGTAAAGGACATCAGGATGCTTATCGAACGTTGAAAAAAAGTGTTGACTCTTGAGGGTATTACTTTCAAGACAGACATGTGCAAGTGAATGTTTATCAATAATTTGTTTGAAAAAAAATCAACCGCTGTCATATTTGAACCACCTGGTATTTAACGATATCAACTGATTCGTCTAATGATGCGTACTAGTTTAGTAACATCTGTGCAGTAACTGTGATTCTGTTCGCATTTTTCATTTAAAGCACATTTAAGTGGCATTGACTCCTTCGCGA